>JADLZK010010292.1:0-118382 GCA_015847255.1 Hyparrhenia diplandra
TTGATCTCCAAACCACACCAAATTGGATGCTTGATCATCTTTTGGATTACCTCGATCCATCCTCCATGATCACCATGCACCAAACTCGGAAACACGACCAATCTCCAATCTAGTCAAACACTTAGCATCGAGAGATTAGTCCTTAGGTGTCACTAATTAGCCAAAACCAAACAAGAGATCTTCAAGCGGCGGCGTTCGTTCGGTCGTCCGAGGCGTCGGATTTGCTAACTTCAAATGTGATCCAACTTGAACACCACAACTAAAGCGATGAGTTCTTTTTTTTTAAAAAAAAAAAGACAAAGCATGTTCGCTTGCTTCTCTTTTTCGCATTCGAGACTTAACCCGTTTACTTCTCAACATGTCACTTGGTATAATACACACATGCAAAATTAGACAATACATAATGCCCCTCTCAATAGTAATACGATTATTTATTCTAAACTCGACCATGCAGCCTGTTGCATCCCGGTCGACAAAAACAAAGCCCTATTGATATACATTTGCTTTCAAGATTTGCTTCCATCTCCATCTCTTCTCTATGGGTGAGAACTTGCTTCATATGCTCACGATCATCATCTTCATCATCTCCTCACCTTGCTCAACTTCAACAAGTGGACCAAGCCTAATCGTCTCCAGCGAACACATTAGTCCACTAGTTTTCACTCAATTACCAAAATAAAAAACTAGGGTTTTCAGTCAGCCTTTTTTTTTGTCTGTGTCTAGGGCTGCCCATCGGTCATGGACCGTTTGGCCATCCATAAGTACATGACCAGCTCCTTGATCCATGTAGTGTGCCAATCATCTATCTTGATTCTGTGGTTGGGCACCCTGGCCCCATGACGACAACCCTCAACCCCAATTCAGGGTCATGTGGGTCGTGCTACATTGGAGAATGACCACAATGCACAACATGGTGATTTTAGCACTAGTGCCCACTGCCCGACGATGATGGGGATCAATCAAATTCAGGTGAGGGCCTAGGCGGTGTGGTGAAGAGATGATTTCACTAAGCTTGGCGAGTGGCGACGAGAGATGATCAAGGTGGGTGGGATGCATTAGTTTGGGCACAAACGCGGATGATGAGATCGATATATGATGGTAACTGGCGGCGAATGGATGTGTGCGCGTGGGTGGCGCGATGCGTGGCTTGGGCAAAGACAAGGAGGATGATATTGAGAAGAGGGCGTAGAGAGTTAGTGGAGTGTAGACTATAGAGAGTGGATGAAGAGCATCTAACAAGCAAAGGACAGACGACTGAGACACTTCGTACTTCATAGCTCTAGAGAATAAAGCTTAGTTAAAACTTTTGAAATTTTAACTAATATTCTTAGTTCTTAGGAAACCATTCAACAATTCAAATACTTATATTTATTTTAGAAGATGTCGATCTCAATTTTTGTTCTCTTCTCTTCCCCCCAAAACCAACACCACGTACATATAGAACATTCCTCAACGTACCCCTCCCCAACTTGTTTAACTAATCCCCTAGACACTCATCACAGCCTTCTTCCCTGCTCATGTCGTGGCGGACATGTACACGTACGCACTAGCTTTGCAAAAACAATAATGCAAGTACATCACTGGCGCGAACTTGCACGCACAACATGGTGGAGAAAAGAAATAGAAGCAGACAAGCTGCATTGGTGCGCACATTATCCTAATCATCTCAAACTTTATAAAATTAATTAAAGTTGCACGGAGACACCCCGCATCATTGCACGATAAACTATACTATCAGGTTACGTGCGCAACTATTTCTGTCCGTCTGCATGGGCTTTGTTTATGCTGGAGCGGGGTAGATGTGTCTGCAGAGCTAGCTTAGCTGGCGCACTTTGAGATGGGCATTGCAACAACCCGATTACGAATTGTTAAGGATAATCAAGGACAATCTAGTGTCCTTAATCATGAGTCATCATCATGCAATGACCTTTTGGTCTGGAGTTGATGAGCTCAAACAAATCCCTTTGGAGCCATGTAGAGCTCTAGCATTGAGTTTGACTCGTCGAAAAGCGAGGTGTACACTTATTTCCTGAAAAAAATTCTTCAAAACCATAATTTCCTTGACCTAGCTAGGTTTTATGCTAATAAGCTGCAAGCCTGCAGCAAAAACCTAGAGATGGATATATGTATAGATCATTAAGTATTAACCATCCAAGACCCAGTCGTATCCCATGCATGCATGTTGATTTTGTCAAAGCAAATAAAAGTGAACAATGCAAGTACCAATGTGCCATACTGCCAACCAAACTGTACCACACATCTTACTACAATCTGTCCTCTTCGATCACCTAGCTAGCTATAGCCGATGCATAATTGATGTCGATGTATCTTAGCTCGATCGTGTCCGAATGGGTCGACCGTGCGACGTGACGTACAGATAAGCACACGCGTAGACCCCCGGAATTTTGCGCAACGAACAAAGCATCAGTGTACCAAACGAACGGAAAAGGTGCAGCGATGCCATTGTATAAAAAACAAGCAACGGACATGGGGAACAGAAGGCAGGAAAGGGAAAAGGCAGCAGAAACCACGTACAATCCTACGAGAGGCAGCTCGATCGTTTTCAATAAAGCTGGCGGCATACGGCGGACAAAAGCTTCGTCCGGCCAGCGCACACACTGCTGCACAGGGCCGGCCGCCGCCGGAACTTTGGCCGGACGGCGAACTAACACATCACACGTACACTCCAGTTCAAGAATTCGCAATTTTTATGTAATCGTGTCATTCGGGATCCAGTAGATAGGTTGCCGGACCCAAAGATAGCTACTCGCCTCCTATGTCGGGTCTGGCTTCTTGTTTTCTTATACTGTACTTGATTTTCTGTTAATGAAAAACGGGTATGACTCGATCTCGAAAAAAAAAAAAAAGAATTTGATCTTTGTACTCATCGTATAAAAAAGGCCTAGCTACTCTCAGTCTTGTTGCAAATTTAATTTTATTTGCTAGTCCTTGACAAAGTCGCATGCATGCATGAGTGAGAGATCCAAATATGTGAGTCGAGTCGACTAAAATGCAAAGTCTCTAGCTATATGACAAGTTTTGGAGCATTGACATTTGGCAGTTTGACGGTGACATCCGACGTGAATTGATGGCCACCTTGTCAGTGTCACTTCTGTGTCGGTTGTGCTACTAGTCGACTAGTCGTAGCTCGACCTACTAGCCAGTTTCACTCGCATGAATCGCGAGCACGCCCATCCCTAATCCCTATTATAGCTAGCTAGCTAGCCTCTCGCGTGAAATGCATGGGCCCTGTCTGGCCATAACTTGTGTGAATCAGCGATGTTGGAGAGGTTGATACGCATGGCGATGCGTTTCGTCTTCCCTGTAACAATTTTTATATACATACAAGTATTGGTTGTGTCCTGGAATGGGCGCTCACAGGTCACTTGCTCTCCTCTACATCGTGCGCGTTTCTCTCTGGCCTTGTCCCCCGGCGACCTTGCAGGCCTTGTCGTGTTTCTCCTCTATAAAACCCGAGCTCGAGCTTAGCCTCCCCATCTCGTGCGTCTCGCAACTTGCAGGAGCTACCTATCTAGCTGAGCTTCATCCTTCTGCAAGTAGTTGTAGCAGGTAGAGGCCGGAGAGACGTGAGGGAGCGAGCGACCAGCTAGCATCAGGCGTTGACGCCCGGAGACGATCGACGTACGGCGGCCATGGCTTCCTCGGGCACCAGCGGCGGCGGCTCCCGGGGTCGCCGTGTGGCGCGTGCAAGTTCCTGCGGCGCAAGTGCGCGGCGGAGTGCGTGTTCGCACCCCACTTCTGCGCCGAGGACGGGGCGGCGCAGTTCGCGGCCATCCACAAGGTGTTCGGCGCCAGCAACGCGGCCAAGCTGCTGCAGCAGGTGGCCCCCGGCGACCGGGCGAGGCGGCGGCCACCGTCACCTACGAGGCGCAGGCCAGGCTGCGCGACCCCATCTATGGCTGCGTCGCCCACATCTTCGCGCTGCAGCAGCAGGTTCGTTCGTGCTCGTGCGTGCGTTCTTCTGTCTCCCCGGCCGCGTGATCGATGTCGCTGACAAACGCATGCACATGATGTATATTTGCAGGTGGCGAGCTTGCAGATGCAGGTGCTGCAGGCGAAGGCGCAGGTGGCGCAGACGATGGCGGCGGCGGCCGGACCGCAGGGGACGAGGGGCAGCAGCTCTCTCCTCCAACGGTGGCCGCTGGAGCCTGAATCGCTGTCGACGCAGAGCTCCGGGTGCTACAGCGACATGTACTGCGGCGGCTTCGGCGACCAGGAGGAAGGCAGCTACACGAGATGAATGAATCATTGGCGCGCGCATCAAACAGCTATAGCTAGCGCCAAGAGATGAGACGATTACCGCGAGAGAAATTAAACAACCGATCGAGGGGCCTCATGCTTTCTTGTTGATTTGCAGTGCGTTTTGTTTAGTTCAGCCTCGATCGGTTTGGGGATCGGAGCCTTTTGATGCTTAATTTGGTGCGAAACACTGTACTTCTTGCCTCACTGTTTCAGCTGTATAAATCAAACAAAGGTGCAGCTCATCATGTGGTTAATACTTGTAAACGGAAGCACAGATCAGAAATCGAGGATGGTTTTTCTTCATATTGCCTAAAGCCTAAATGGATTTAAATAGTTAGGGTAATAACAGGACCGAGGTTTTAGATATGATGAAATAAGCTTTGATCCATACACATGTGTGGAGGAGAAAGAACAGGCGGCAATAGGGAAATGAAATAAGGTAGAATCAATTGTAAGTTTGGAGAAGCGCAGTCAAAAGCATTCAAGCATCAATTGACAGTGGCAAAACAGAGGAAGAGACTTTTTTTTTTTTTTTTTTGAGAGAGAACAGGAGGGGAAGAAAGAGCCCCTAATGAAGAGGAAGAGACTTCCTTTGTAGGCTAGAGAGAAGAGGAGCTTGCGATTGTACCAATTCGTGAATGCATGTAGACTGGAGCTCGCTTAATTTGTTCGGTTTGATTCAGAATATGCATGCGGTGGGACTACAGGGCATGAGAGTTCATGACATGACCTTAGCCCTGGCTCACTGGCTGGCCCTAGCTGTGTGTGCATGGTCGGGCCGGCGCTTGAACCTGCTTATGGGCCATATATATGTCCGGCTTCAGTCATGTCGTGTTTAAAGCCTTAAAGGCATGCTTCCAACAACTCACGGACTTATTTTGCCGTGGTGTGTGGGGTAGAGTAGAGTTATGTTTCGAACTCACAGATTTATTTTACCAAAAGCTCAGGACAATTCATACAAAAAGCTTACCGATTCCTCCAAAAGAAATGAAGTTTGTTAATAAACTTGAGACTTTACTCAGCCCTCTAGCTGTCCTTGAACTTCAGAACACTAATATACTAGGGTTCTCGCGCTTCTGCTAAATGAAGTAGGGTCTCGTTTAGTTGGCAGATTTTTGTAACCTAAATTCCAAGTTTTTTAGACCCTCTCTCTCCATCACATCACATATGTTCGGAGCAGTAAATGTAGGTAAAAATACAGTAACTAATTAAACAGTTCTGTTGTATATCACGAGACGAATCGTTTGAGCCTAGTTAGTCCATGATTAGACAATGTTTACCAAATACAAACGAAAATGCTACAGAAGTGATACAGGAGCTCTAACAATGCTTTTGACAAGTTTCTTGCCAACTAAACAAGGCCTAGGTTCAACCTGCACTCTAATATATAATATCAAGGATGTTTTCACTTCAGTTCAATTTGCATCGGGCATGTTTCCAAAACATGGTCACAATGTAATTCTCAAGGAAACATTCAGCTGATTGGAAAGATATCATCTGTTTTTACATTAGACCATTTTCGAGATTCAAATTCAGCAATACCGCATGTAATTTCTCTGTATATGGCTATATGCCTTGTTGAAATTCCATTCTGGGAAAAAAGAGAAATTGTATTTTCATTATGGTCTGACAGAAAGACAATTACTTAGATATGTACATATCACTGGAAAAGCAAAAAGATCCACAGGTCAGGTTTTACTACAATTACTTGAAATGTGTTTGGATAATATCCTTTTTCGATTGGGTATGGCTTCAACCATTCATGAGGCCCGTCAATTATTTAACCATAAACATATTTTAGTTAATGGTCGTATAGTTGATATACCAAGCTTTCGTTGCAAACCCCGAGATATTATTACACTCATGCATCCAGTCCCAAACGATCACTCCAACAGCCAAGTCGCCCTTCAAGGCCATATATGTCTATCATTTTTTTTATGAAACTATGTATGTCTGTCAAATTAATTTGCATTCGATCGGGTCAGGAATCAGCAATGTCGGTCATCTGGTATTTATAGATAGATATTCAATCTTTCTTAAGAATCATGTAGAATGAGAGAAGATTTGTTTTTGGTATTTTTTATGAAACTTTGTTTGTGGCATTCACGTAGACATGATCAGATACATTGTAGTGCTGTTCTTTATACCATACTACTAACCTGTATATAAAATATATTGAGAAGAGGGGGAGCATAGATGAGAGAAGTCTGTGTGTCCTTCTTCACTACTGTAAAGACAACAATGATTGATGCTTTCATCTCCTGGCTGGTATGGTATATGGTATTAAGTTTCCTTCGATGTATGATAGCATTGATTAGGATGCAAAGTGACATCGTCGAGCTTTCTCTTGTAGTTTTGCTTTTCATGTTTTATATGTGAATCATGCATGTATCGATTTACAAAATACACTTTGTGAAATACATATAAACCTATTTAGTATTTCTGGAAACAACTTTCTGCCACTTTAATTAGTTGAACTGTTTCTGATTTTAATTTAAACCACCAAACGGAAATACGCTTTGGGGTAATTCATCCTTCAATTCAACTTAATAAGTCAGTACTCTACCCGTGGTCTTTGAGTCAAATATATGTGCTATACAATACACAGTCCTTCCTAAAGAAGTAAAATGAATTATGTTTGTGTTTAAGTGAGTAATGACTAAGGCCCATATTATGCTACTAGTTTCAGTATTTTTTTTATGAAACTACTAGTTTCAATATACTCTTGGGATGATATAGGAAATCTTATTAAAAGAATTAGTTTATGATATTCCACACATCATGGTTAATGCACTTGAAAATATCAATCATTTCATTAATTAATCTATGGAAAATGTAGAGTAGATGACTAGATGTACATAGATTTATTGTTTTATCGTAATGCAAGCATGCAACTAGTACGTACATCACTCTTATTAGTTATGTTCAACCCATTCATGTGTATTCATATATAATCCTTACCCTAGCTCTAACTATTTGTTTGTATATTTGCAATGGTATCATTTGACCCGCTCCATATATATTTACACACGCACGTTTGAGACCCATGATTCTATCCTCCTATTATAGGAGTCCTATATATATGAGTTGATCATCCTGCTGTGTATGTAACACACGTTCAAGCCTGGCCTGTTTTAAAAGAAAACTTCCCTGGCCTTAAGATTATATATATTCATTCATAGTTAGGTTAGACTATGTTTTTAAAGATAGTAGATTGTGTAGCTATATATCGCCTCTACATAAGGGAAACTTCTAACCAAAATTTGTGGACAAATAAATAAAACATCAGAAAAAGGTTCTTATCAAATGTTAGTCCTGGATAATAATGTAGACAAATTATTAGACACAACACCAATTATGACAAGTAACTAAAATCCTCCCCTTTTAATAGGGATGAATGGATCATGATTTAGCATATATCCTACAAGTGTGTGTTAACTGCATGTTAAAATTAAGTTGTTTGAATCAAGTAATTAAGTAGCTAGGGTAATAAAAGAAATATAGCTAGATCAATTACTATGGTAGGATTCTCTCTCTACAAGACAAAAGGCTCTATCATTTCATCTACTAGTAGGTATGTAGAAGATGTGTGATGTCCCATCAGCAAGAGTTCCAGTAAAAGGAGTCAACGAAAATAGTAAGCTAATTGGTTCTTCCACGTGTGGCCATGAATCAATCAGCTGCTGTGCCTCTCAATATGCTGGCATCTATGTTCCTTGGATCGAGTACATTTTTTTTTGGCCGGCATGTCAAATCTAACCTTATCTGCAGATACTGCTGCAGGTAGAAACAGAACTGGAGAAGAAAAAACACAACTCCAAACTGAAGAACTAGTAGCATAATCATATCATAGCAAGAATTCTTCCTTTTTTTTTTGGCCAATTAATTAGGCTACGTTTCAACACTGATCTGATCAATATGTGGATCTATAATATATCAATGGGCTGTCACATGCATATGATTCTGAATTATTTCTAGCGGTGACCGATCAACAGATCGATCGAAAATCGCATATATATTTCCCAAGCTCAAGTCCAAAACATGATCAGATCAGGAATTGAGGACAGATATATATCTATATATATATCTCTTCTGATATATATATTCTGCACTAGTAGTTCTCAGTTCTTACGAGCGATGGTTCAGGTAAGCGTAAGCCACGCTCTGCAGGTCCTCGCAGTCTTGGTACCCCGACGACGACCTCCACCCGCTCTCCTCCGCCCCGAACGACGAGGACTCCGCCGCTGCCTCGAAGGCGTCGTTCCCCTGCCTTCCGTCGTCGTCGTCGTCCGCGCCGGCGTTCTCGAACGTGTGGTACAGCGACTGCTGCATGTAATCCGACCCCAGCAGCGCGGTCAGGGGACTCGTACCCGCCATTGCCGTACGCGCCTGGCTGCGCGGCGGGCGCGCCCACGGCGCCGCCTGCGACGCCTCCATTGCCGTTGCACCAGGGGTAGCCGTACCCTAGCTGCTCCGCGGCGGCGCTGGCCATGTAGCCCTTGGCGTCCTCGTGCACGCCCTGCTGCCCCTGCGCCGCCTGCGCCTTGAGCGACGCCAGCTGCGCCTGCAGGGTCATCACCTGGATCGATCGGATGCACACGGGTCAGCAAGCTAGCAAACCCTATCACACAATTGATTCACAAGAGACGAAGCAGAGACGACGGCGCCACGGCGGCCGGGCAGTCGCGCACCTGCTGCTGGAGGGCGAAGATGTGGGCGACGCAGCCGTAGATGGGGTCGCGCAGCCTGGCCTGCGCCTCGTAGGAGATGGTGACGGCGGCCTCCGGGCGGTCGGCGAGCGGGAGGTGCGCGAGCAGCTTGGACACGTTGCTGGCGCCGAACACCTTGTGGATGGCGGCGAAGTGCGTGCGCCGCGCCCTGCTCGTGGCAGAAGTAGGGCGCGAAGACGCAGCCGCGCACGCACTTGCGCCGCAGGAACTTGCACGCCCCGCACGGTGACCCGAACCCCGTCATCTCGATCGATCGATCGATCTCCGACAAGCAAGCTATAGGTGATCGCTCTCGCTCGAGCTCGATGGTGATCTCTTGGTCGTTCTTGCCTGCTGCTGACTGCGGTGATCGGAGCGGCGCCGAGGAGAGGATGGGGGGTGCAATGCAAGACCCTCCGCCATTGCTTATATGGAGGAGACGGCACGGCTGGGGGATTAGGGCCAGGGGATTAAACAAATCCGGCGTGTCTCCCCGGTGGGCAACCGGCTCCATTATTTTGAGCTTCCAATCGCCCTCGCTCCTTGCCGCTAAATGCACCCTCCTCCGTCCCTGCATGGGGCACCCGGCCTACAACAAGCCTTGTGCAATGGGGGCTGGAGACGCCAATCATTGCTAATCTTTTGCTTAGGGGTTTTGGGGTTGGTCTAATACTAATACCCTTTCTTTTGTTTAGTTTTTGTGTGCCTGCTCGATCATGCACACATTTCTTTTTGTGTGCAGTTGGGCTTGGCTGCTACGAGACCAGCGAGCACAGTCCACTTCATTATTTGGGGATAAATAAAATAGTAAATGCGTTTTTTATTTGGAAAAAAAAAATTCAGTGTACCGTGTAGTACATGCACTCCTACATCACCTGGCTCCAGACGTACGTGGAGTTGTCGCTGCTGCTTGCTCACTAGCTCGTCCCTTTTGATATATTTTTTTTATTTTTTTTATTTTTTGCGAGACTGATGAGGAAAAGCAAACAATTATGAGTGATGGGAAAGAACTAGTTCTGGTGTCACATCTCCCTTTGATTTGATTATCATGAAACTATACACATTGTTTTTGTTTTTCTGTAGGCATGTAAGTCCAACCACCGAGAAAAAAACAAATCTTGCAATGGCCTGCCAATTTGTAGCTTAAAATACGTCTTTATAAGAAAACTGAATTTAGTATAGCTTATGATGTACTGTTTCTATAATATAGCACACAGTTGCACCTATGAAGGACTGGAACAGGGCAGCAGAACTTCTGAAACTCTGCTGCCTCTGCTTCACAGAATGTTCAAAAGGACGATTAGGACTGACGACTGTAGTGTTATCCTAATCAGGCTTTTTGCCTTCCACTAGCCACTGGGAAGTGTTTGCTCAACCAAATTAATCTGCCCTATGCTAATTTGTTATTAGATGGCTGGTCCTGACCTGTTGCCCTATGCTTATCATTACGGTATTATGTTTGTTGATTCCTCAACTAGCATATCCTGGGCATTATTGATGGCATTGTAAACATCAGTCTACTGCATCCTAGATTCATAGGCCCAAGTAATTAGTAACAAAGACAGATGGAAAGGTTGCTGGCCTCAGCCCTCAGTTGTCCTCTTCCTTTTATCTGTCCAAACATGGTGGACCTGTGGACCTGGTCACTTGTGCTCTGAATGATTCCCATTTCTGACAAACGAATCACAGATGGAAGGAATCACAGAAACCACAACCGGCTCATCAAAAGTCAGAGCAGTGTGTGCATGCTCTCATGATGGAGCTTGCATTGAGATGCAACTACAACAACTGCATATACCCTACCTCTTGTTGTTTCTTCCTAGTCATTATATTATGCCTCTAATTTACATCAAACAAGAGCAAAAGGTTATATTTTTATGAGAAAATAGACCTATATCATTGCATCCTGTTTTTCTGAGAAGAATATAACTTTTTTTAGAGCTCTTTTCTTTAGGACAAAGAATACAATAACTTCATCTAGTCAGTAGGACATTTGAACAGCCCTATGCTACTAGGGTGCTATAGACCTGCATTTTACAGTTCAGTATGTAACCACTACAATTAACATGTATAGCAAATAGCAGCTCAGCAACCAACCTCTTCCTGATAAGCTACACGTAGGAACTAGTACTGATGAGTGTGGTGATGCGTTTACTGTCAAGCTAGCACATCAGTTTCTCAATTCAGTAAGTTTACACCCATAATAACAAACCCTAAATCAGTAAATTACACCCATATATAATTACAAAGCTAAGTCAGTCACTTCATTTAGTAATTCCTTATTCCAACCTTGTTTGAACTTTTAAAATTCTGCATACAACATTAGCAGTTCTTAAATACTCCCTCTAGTCCATTCTACAAGACACATATAATATAATTTAGCAATAATTCTTAATTTTTGTAGATTTGTAATTAAATTTACTATTCATTGATAAGTTTATAACTAAAAAAAGATATAATATAAAAACAAGAATGATCAAAGTGTATGATTTCATCAAAAAAAAAAATTGAAATCCATGATATCGTGCCATGTGAGACTATGTCTTATAAAAATGAACTGGACGGAGTACATTCCTACTTCTATCTCAAGAAGAAATTAAGAATGGTAAAGAAGCCCCTACGATTTTCTTTCTCAGTAGAGAAGTATGTGGATTTATCAGGATTCGCTAGGTAGGGTTGTCACTAGTTTCAGAAACAGCTATAGGCAGTACTTCAGCACGCTAGCTGGTTCGATATCCTTCTAATTTTTTTTTTTTTTGTAGTTTTTACGTGTTTGTTTGCCCCGGTGTCACATCAATCCCTCCTTGTATGTATAGGAGGTGGCAAAAAATAGTGAAATGGAAAGGCTAGGGTAGGTCTGGTACGTACCCCAGGTGCTTATATTTTCGGTGCATGTCTAATGGCCCCACGACGACCACTAATGCAGCTCTTTCTCGCCTCATTGTTTATCTAATCCTGCCGGTTTGTTCATCCTCTGGGAACTAGTAGCGTTAATCTGTCCAGCATTGGAAACTGGAGCAGAGACATTTCTGACTTGTTTATTGTTATATGTTCAATTCCAAAAGCTTGCGAGATGATCTTTTTTTTTTTTCAAATTGTGAGGTAGTACATTTAGGAGTATTTCATCTTTTTGTTCTGCAGCAGAGACTTTTCTAGTGAACGACAATGATCCTTCTGTACTCGTACAATCTGCACTAGTTGTACTGCATTTGGAGTGACCTGCATCAGCTGCAGGTACTGACTGGAAGGAAGCTCACTTCGCGCGTGGCTGCGTAACACTGGTACTGCAGAGGGAAAACGACCTGAAATCAAAACAAAACCAGAGCACGAGCACTCTGAACAGTGGCGAAACTGGCCGGCAAGACTGTAGCGATGGTGAGCCCCAGGGAGGGAGGGAGCGCAAGGGGACATGCAGGCCCTGAAATGAAATGAAAAACCATTTGATGAAGGCCGCAATCGATTGTTGCCTCTTTGGAATGCTGCGCGTGCCCAGCGCCTGTCATTTCATTTCGGGGCCTCCCTCCCCTCATCACCCAATTCCTTCCAGCAGCCTTCCTGCATGCAACGTGAATGTCATGTGATGAGCCATCAGCAGCTTTACCTTGCTCCCCAATTCTGATCGAAGTTGGCTTCACCAATCGCCACTAACCTTTTTTCTCTGAATGAGATCCATTCCCATCTTCCTGTCACCTCAGCTCATCCCTATCATGATACTGCTACTACTGCCTTTTAGCCTTTCTTTTACACATCTCACAAGGCTGCATATGAAAAACGGCGGCTTTCTTCTCATCACCTCTCCACCTTAACAATTCTACTGAATTTTCTACTAAAGAAATGGGACTACTGAAATTTCTACTAAAGAAATGGGACTACTGAAATTTATACTAAAGAAATGGGACTTGAAATTTCTACTAAAGAAATGGGACAATGTTCATTGAACCATGGACAATGCAAGATTGCAAGCTCCAAACAATGGCAGAATCACACAAGTACACTGCAGACAATGACACCAGTAATCACTGAACAGTGAACATGCACGGTACTGAAAGAGGCAGCTGCAAGAAATGGGGCCTGTGCTCTGCATGATTTAGGCAATGAAAACCAAAACCATATTCCAATCAGTCCTCAGAATTTAGGACATGTTTTAGAAACTTGTGCTGATCGATGCGTGGCGTGTAGCGCTTTACTAATCAGACAGACGTGCCCGGAGCCGGGCCCCAAGTAAGTAAGCGGCCGGGAAACCAAGTGAAGTGGGGCTAAAAACTATAGCTTAGCCGGATGGAAAAGACCCTGAGGAAGGTTGGCGGTTTGGCATGGCGTGCCTTGTGCTTATTATCCAGATGAGGAGCAGGGATAGGACATGTTCCAAATATTCCTGGGGGGTGCAGTGTAGCCGATGGGCCTTGGCAGCAGCTTGGGTGGTGGTTCTTTAGCACTGGGTCTGGCAGGGACATCAGTGGTGGGTCTTGTTGTCTGTTCCACACAAGTCCCATGGAGTCAGCAGCAAGAAGTGCTCTCAACTCTCATTCTCATTCATGGGACCTTCCCACCCGGCACACACATGAAAAAGCTCGTACCAAATACCAATAGCTGACTAAAGCCGTGTGTGTGTAATGTCTGCTTCAGATCAGATTCTATGTTGTTAGTACAAACACTATCTAGCTACTGCACTAGGTTTGGTTTGTTTCAGTGACCACCAACATCCGTAGTTTAAGTTTTGGATACAAGTGATTATACTCATATAGATATATTTTGGCATTTGGCATCTAATGAACATTTACTCGCTAAAACCGTTTGCTTTATATATAGTACAATTTTACCATAAAAAACTAGTACAGTACAGTTTAGGAACCTTACAAGCAGGTTTGATATCTCAGTCTCTCCCTCTCTGCGAATGTACAAGAGCATGTATTATTTCATTAAGATGGAAGCAATAAGATTCTGTGGCTGACTGTCGTTATTTTGTTGTGAGAGAAAACATTGTAGTATAGCTGATAACTTCAAGCATAAAGGGATTCAGCCGCAGAAATAAACAAACTAACGCTCCTTTTCATCCATTGCTAATCACAGTATGATATGAGATGTCTCCAATCAGCAGTTGAGTCAGAAAGGCTTCACGTCAAGACTCCTCTCCCATTTCTTTGAGAGAGAGAGAGAAAAAAAGAACACACACAGTTGCAGACTCTTGACTGGGCAACCTTTGCAGTAACCAACACATTCTTTCCTTGCCGCAACAGACTTCCTGCACTGCAGCGCAACGCGCAACGCGTGGTTTGTCCTCTCCAGACGATCGGTTGCTTCAGCCAGCCTGCCCGGAAATCCGCTGGAGATGGATGGAACACACGGCCCTGCACCTGCAACCGCAACAGCAATATATATTCTGCTACTGCACACGAGCGATCGAGCAGAAAATCATTCACGCACGGATGCACTGTTGGTCGGAAGAATATTGATGCGACAGCGACTCTTCACTAGTCAAGGCCTCAACAGCACACTGGCAGCAGCTAAGCTTGCAATACAGCAGAGCCATGTTGTTTATTTTAGCGTGTTATTTCCTATTATTACCACCCACCATTACCGTGTGTACGTTGTATATGTAGCTGATGTAAGTCGCTGTTGAAAAACGTGTGATGTACTGCATTTTATTCAATGTGGCGGTGATAATTCTGCTTCGTCGTCTTTTGAATGCATAGTGTGTGATACTGTCAGACTTTACGGAGATGACAGAGACGCAGGCTTCTTCTAATCTAATCTTTGCAAACATTGCCTTGACCAAACGCGTGCAGAGAGAGATTTTCACAGGAAATTTCTGCAAGACACGGCTCCGATCCTTCAGTTCCTGCAACAATTCTTCGCGTCCGTCTCGCGCTGTCCAGTCCAGCCGTCGGCTAGCTTATTAGCTAGAACAACGACAGGAAAAGAAAAAAAAAAGCTAATTAAATCAGCAGGAATATACAATACAAAGATATATATAATAGAAAGATATATGAATTGATCATCAGCTGTGATCGAGTTGGGAGCATGTTGAGATGGCATGCATCATCGCTCACCGGTCAAAGAAATGGGGAATTATTAGAAGCTGATGGAGCAGAAGGAGCCGCCGCTACGGCAATGGAGAATTGGAGATGGCGGCGTCACGGCTCACATGGCTTGCATAAGCTCTCGCAAGGCGACAACCGGTTGGGTGGCTAGTCAAATTTGGCCGCGTCTGTCCGTGGAATGGAATGGAAGTGCAACGCGCCCCACGGTCGGTGGTCCAACATAACTGTCCCTTAATATAACCCCCTCTCGTCCGGATTAAGATTTGGGTTGCCTGCACCTGCAGGTCCCTCTTCAGTTTAACTGAATTTCTATCAAAAAAGGTACTAGTATTTATAATGTCAAATAAATGTCACTACATTCATGCATCTGTAGTATATCTAGTTCGAAATTAGATCATACACATGTAATTGTTGATATATTATATATGATTCATAGAATAATTCAACTGGCCAGGTGTTTATGCGGTTCTTTTTTGTTTTCTGAAAAAGCTGTTTATGCAGTCAGTGGAACCCCCTATTCTAACATTCTTGCTTCTTGCGTCGAGTCATCAGCAGGTAAGTTTGCACGAAACTTGCTAGTAATGGCGATTGGCGATTGGCGATCGGGAATCGGCGATGGAACCAAAACGTTGTTTATTTATTCCAGCAGCTTCTTCCTCACGCTGTGCTGCTGCCACTAGTTACGAACAATACAACTACAATGGAGCCAAAATGTTGGTCTTGAGAGCGAGCTCAGGTCGTCCTTGCAGTTTCTGTACGTTGTGCGTGTAACTTTCGCCGCGAAAGCTGAGAAAGGGACAATAGATGGACACGTTTCAGTTTGAGCCCCTGCCATTAATTCTGCCAAAGAGCACTGCTCCGTCCGTCTGTCGTCAAGGAAGCCACTGCCACCCACAGCCACAGCCCACAGCTCCCTTCTTGTCTTGTTTCTGAAAAAACGCATGGACATGGACACTGGACGCCCAAGCAAACAGCAGCATCCATCTCGTTCAGGCGCTAGGGAGCTCGAGGAGCTCTTTTCTTCTTCGCGTCCCTCTCTCCGTCAGTGAATGACAGCGCGCACACACTTCGCTATGCGTCGTCGTCAGCGTCCAGACGATCACCCGACTGTCGCTCGCCTTTAATCTGCAGTCGGAGCTTGGACTTTTGAAGCCTTTGTGACGAGAGGGTTCCATTACATATGTAGTACATCTCCATGGCTCCATCTTAATTCTTAACCCTCCATACAAAACTAGATTTGTCGGTGCCATTTGCAATGGACGACGATGGAAGCACGACGTGTACGTGGATCCAGCTTGCTGCCTCTGGGCTGCAGGTAGCGTCCGCTTTTATGGATGCTGTGATGTTACTATCATGACCGGTCAAACTCGATCTCAACACATGGACACAAGCGCAAGGACAGTATCGATGAAGATGCAGTTACAGTTCCAGACGGCGCTACGCAACACGGCCAGCGGCGGGCAAATGATCTCGTTGGCAGCGGCGAGCGACGCAGTAGCGTCCGGAGACGGAGAAGGGGGTCAGGTCAGGGAGACAACGGGAGGCCACACGGCCGCGTCGTGCCCGGCGGTCACGGGACACGACGCAATCGCGTCGCTTTCTGCACGGAGACGGGGCCCAAAACAAACAAAAATACACGGGGTGAGTAGATGAATAAAAACTAGAATTGTTTCGTTTCGTGACGATTAAGCGGCCCCGGCCCCGGGGGGACAGATCTTCCACCCTGCCTCTAAAACTATTGTTATCAAAACACAAGATGTGTATATATATGTATGTATATACTACTAGTGCAATTTGTGCGAGTCGTGAGTGGCTACTGATTATAGTCGTTATATATGGCAGATAACCAATGGGTTTCCTGGGGTACGCAACAGGACAGACGATCGAGTCACTTCATGCTGCGCCTGCGCCTGCGTGCGTCCGTCGCACGCCCAGCTGAGCCCAGTAGATGCGATGCGATGCGAGGGTTGGTGACAGGGACGTCAGGTTTTGGTGCCATCAGGCCGTGGCAACACACACACAGGGCAGCGCTCTGAGAAGAAAATCCGGCCTTGGGGTTGGAGGTTAGGTTGGCCGCTATGGCGTTGGCCGTATTAGCGGACCGACAAGGGCTTGGGTCTTGACCGACCGACCGGCCGTCCTGACTCCGGGCTTCTCTCCTCTCCTTGATGATTGTGATACTGTTTGCTCTATCCGTCCAACCCAACTGGGTTGCGTTCTCCCGTGAAAGACTCGCGGCCGGCCTTCTCAGGTCCTGCGACCTCCGGTGGCCGGCCAGTTGGGGACGCTTGGAAGGAAGAGGAACGTACGTGGCTAGCGACGGCGAGGGATAATTGGGGCCACGTTCCTCCTACTCGTGTAGAGTTTGACGGCCTGGACTGGGACTGGCGTTCTTCTTGTTCACGACAGGGGTTGAGGTGTTTGATTTGGACAAACTTAACGCTCCCGGTTTGTCCGGTACAATGCTACGGACTGGAGATTAACGATAGTGAAAACTGAGTTGGTGATGGCGTGCTCTCTTTACGGTGCTCACCAGTCATCGCTGTCAGGGTAAGCTAACCACATACTTCGGATTCAGTGTTTAGACTTCAGAGCAGACTATATGGACTGCAGTGTGCCGAGCAGTTGAGCTGCCCTGGCTTGCAGCTTCTGAACTCAACTCTTGTCATCATCGTGCCATTTCACCTTCTGATTTTCTACTATCCCGGCTCCCCGCCACCCCCGGACGCATATTTTAGCCACATCTCGATGCAAAAGACAGCAGCCACTGTCGAGGGCATGACTGATTTTGCACGTCTACCCACTAGAGCGTGTTATCATTGCCCCTTCGCAGATTACATGCGTCAGTTCCTTACATAGGCTGTCATTTGACTTTCTACCACAACTACCCAACTAAGTTTGTCACACTTCTAGCCCACCAAAGTTTGCTCTTTCATTGCCAAATCATGCCCAAGGTAGAGCCAAAAAAAAAAAAAAAGATTAAACCATAATTTAGTGAAGATTGGCAAAACAGATTATGGCAACACGTAGTCATTATCCAAACGCACCAAGTCACGACGCCACACCTAAGTCTGTTTGGATCTTGCACGTCTGCCGAAATCAGGACCAGAAACATCACATGAACTGACACGTGAGAAAACGTAAAAGAAACTACCAACCATTGAATCAGTGTTAACAAGGCCCAGTGCAAAGATAAATCAAATGGATAAGAATAACCATTGGCAACCTAGTTCAACAAACCAATCGCAAGTACATAATTGTGCAATCTAGTCGCCTAACCCGCCGCTCACACCTTCGTTCGGGCCATGCCCCACAAAATGGAATCTGATACAAGGCGCAGCTCGATGGCATTGACTGCATCGCAGCTTGCTTCAGAATAAACCTGTCTCCAGAAACCGCCTGAGGCGTGCAGCTATCTAAAGAGCCTTAGTTTGTCTTCGCCTTGGGGGCCTTCTTCTTGCCCTGTCGCTTTGGGATGGAGTTCTTCATGCCCAGAAAGAAGAGGAGAGCTCCAATCAGTGCCACATCCTGCAGTCACAAGTTATAGTGGCTATTTAGATACTATGCAAAAGAATGTGTGTTGCATGAAACATTTCTAACAGAGAAATCCATAATTACCTGGGTGAACTTTCCAAAGAGCTGTGCGAATTCTGCCTTCTCCATATCATAGTTGTAGAAGTCATGAATGATAGGAGTGATCAAAGCAAGGTAAAACAACTGCAAAGATAAAGTGACTTCATTAGCTAGTAGCTACGGTACAAAGCAAAATATCATATCTGTCTAGATTCACAATAAAAAGAACAGTAGATGCCACCTCAGTGCCTAAGCAGTAAGGAGAACAGGAAAAGATAATAACGACCAGAGGTCCAGAAGACCAGAAGTAACTCATATAGCATTCTATTATGGCAATGTATTCGCAAAAGCAAGTAATATGTATTCGCAAAAGCATAAGCATGTAATGATGCTTAGCAAACAATGGACGCTAAATAGAGCAACACCCCTCATTTGAGCAAATCAGCAGTGGGCCAATGTAAGCAAGGCGAGAAACATAAAACAGTACACTGTTCATTTTTTTAAGATCAAAGATTGATACTCAGTATTTCCTGGGAGTATGTATATCAGACAACAGAGGTATGGTGCCTTATAGTTTAATTAAAGGCAAATTGTGGAATATATATGCTACTTTGGTTACTTTCTCAAGTAAAGAACCAACATGGAACAGCTAGAACAAGGCCTAGCAGGTAAAACTTAGATTTAAAAAAAATAAATATATGCAAGACATACAAGTATACTAGGTTGGTCCGGATTTTTGTATCATAAGCATCATTACACAATAGTTTCAGCATGCATGATTAGAGCAACTCCAAGATGTGATATCCTTGTTGGGTAGGCTATTTATGGATTTTAGAGGAAAAATTGAACTCCAACAAATGTGCTATATGGTTTTGTAAAATAGCAAACATGCTATTCCTGAACTCTCAAGGGCCACATATAGCCAGCCATAGCCATTTACTACCTAGCTTTGTAAAATAGCAAGGCTGTTGTGGACCTCTTCTTTTTTAGAACTTTTCTATTTTACATAATGGCTAAACAATGAAATTTGGCTATTAATTTTAGCCAACCTGTTAGAGTTGCTCTTACATAACAATTTTTAAGCCCAGACTGCAAAAGCCAACAGCATAAATAAATTATGGACTAAGGGTATCCTTATCTGTTCCTCAATAGTCCAAGGAATATCTATGTAGCCCGATTTGATTATGTTACAAGAAATAACAGAACCAAATATGTGTGCCACTGTTAGAGGCTTATGTCATGGGCTCATCAGGCCTGAATTTGCAGTATAGCCCATTAGTGTTAGGATTAATTAGAGATAAGCCTCTCTATATAAGGAGAGATGTATCAATCTAATCAAGCAAAATTTAGAAGTTAACCCAATCAGCTAATGAGCACGCCTCTAACAGCCGCAGTCCCAAATGAAACTCTATGAAACTAAACTCAGTGTGCAAGTTGCTGACAATTCAACTCAACTGGAAATAAAACAACAAATGACAACACAGTGATGCAGTTGGCAATAATATTTAATAGACAAGGAGTAATATTTCCATCGTGAGCACATGGATCGATGATAAGCATTCATTTACAATCAAGGCAATAGAAAGAAGGATGAATGTGAAGGTGATTATTTACTTTAAATATGATAGGTGAAAGATAAAAGGAAATAAATAACATTAGTGCAAGCATAGTACATACCAGGAGATAGGCACCGAGAGAGCTGCTCAAAATAAAAAGGAGACTGCCAAGACCCTTAAGAGCAATTGTAGCAGCAATCACATGCTTCAACTGGATAAATCAAAGGAAATGATGTAAGCAACACAGATCAATGACCCACAGAACATACCACAAATCATGTCATAAGAAAAAAAAAAAAAAACCAAATTCTCACCTCGATCTGTGGCACAGCTACTCCGAGATGTGCAGAGATATTTTTAACAAACACATTGAACTTGGGCTGAAGGGCCTTCGCTGCAGGCCCACCATCAGCACCGAATTCATTAAACCTGCACCCAGGTGGAATGAAGTTCCAAGACTATTAATTTATCTGACATATGGCGAAAAGGAAGGAGCTATTGAAGCTAGGTTTCACTCCTTTTGCATGTGAATTGGTAGCACATACAGAGAAAGATTCTAGTTAGATTAGATTACTTTTGAGATGTGCTTTGAGCGAGCAAGCTAGTCATGGACATCTCAATTGACACTAAAACCAAGGGGAAACCTAATATAGACTAATATGAACAAAACAGTATCCTGATATGAACAAAACAGTATCTCACATTAGAACTGAAGTCACTACCCATAAAAACCCTGAACGAGTAACCACACTGAATGGATGGTCTCTGCTCTATAAATGTTTTCTACTAGGCACTAACTATTCCTTAAACCCTGTCAGCTGTAACATTAAGTGGAAAACACTGTAGTGATAGGTCTTGACTACAAACCAATCAAATCTTTAGATTCACAACCCGACAAAACGCAACCAGTTACTCTATGACCTTCCATACTCAGTGCAGCTCGTCCGATCACAAGTTAGATATAGGTGTCGGCGTATCACAGCATTCTTATTCTCATGTTATGTAATCCACGTGGAGGTTTCAAAGAGCTCAAGTGCATACACAATTACAGAAAATGCAAACAATCACTATGACTTCTTGAAAGAGGAAAGTGCAAAAATCAGAGCATATTGCTCTGTTACAAGTTGGACCACCAAAGCCCCACCCCAGCACTCCCTCCACCCCTGTACCCAAAAAAAAAAAGGAAATTAAATAAATGAATCTCTAGAATGGCAGCAATTGTGTGATCATCTATCCGTAGCTATTATAACTATCCAGAGGCAGTACAAGAATCAATAATCGCTTGTTAGGAGAATCTACTAACAAACTCCTCTCACACAGCAGCAACAAAATGCAGATCTTAGGTTTCGTTTCTTCTCTTATCTCCTAATAAAGAGCCATTATAATCATAATTGATAATAGTAACTCTACATCAAGTATACATACATCCATAATTCAACTGCACAGATGCAGATCGAAGGGCCCCAAACCAGAATTACGTCGTTTCCGTGTACCAAGCAGAAAAAACATGAGCAGATCCAACCACGTCACGCCCCCACACCTCACAAACAAAACTATCCACCGCGAGATCCACGCACCACGGAGCTCCCAGCCCACATTCTCCCTCGGACGCCGCGCCAGATCTACCGAAACCGGACTCGAAACGACACGGCGAGCAAGCACGGCGACAATGAGCAGGCAAGGGGAGGAAATGGGAGAGGCGCGTACTCCTGGTAGGCGGAGAGGAGGAAAGCGGCGACGAAGAGCACCCTCCCGACGAAGGACACGAACCCCATCTCGGCAGCTGCAGCGGCGGCGGCGACCGGGCGGGAGCGGGGAGACAGGCGCCGCGGCGATGGGGAGGGACCTGGCCTGTGGAGCTCTCTCGGATTCTGGGATCGAGACGGCCGGGGGCTTGTCCGAGGCGAGCCCCACGCTGTACTTATAACGACGCGGTCCTGTGGAGCTCCCTTTGTGCTGGGACGGGACCAACCCCTCGCCTTCTTCGGAATTGCATCCGTGTCCCAATCGTGCTCTTGGAGTCGTGTCGTGGAAGAACGTTCCGGGCAAATTCCATTACGTATGAAAAACACCAAGGGCTGTGTTTAGTTCACTTAAATTTCTATAAAAAGTTTACAAGATATTTCATCATATCAAATTTTTTGACACATGTATGGAGCATTAAATGTAGATAATTAAAATAACTAATTGTACAATATAGTTGTACTCTGTGAGATAAATTTTTTGGCTAACTAACTAAATTTTATGATAGGATAATAATTGTTAAATACAAAAAAAAAACCTCACGTTTCTGGCATCTAAACGTTTCAACATATAAACACAACCAAAGAATATGTATGTTGTATATTCTATGTTAGTTTAGCTGTAGAACCAAAGGTTACGACGTCGTTGGGAATGTTCTTGTATGCCGGTGGGGTCACTTTATGATGTTTAAATTGAGAATGTTTTTTCTCACCTTTTTTTTTCTTATCGTGCTTGTGTGGAAGCAAAGAGCAAGACAAATTAATCCAATGCTTTCAGCGTTCTACATTGGTTTAAAGGTATCATGGCTTCTAGATTACCATGTGTGCATTTATTTCCTTTGAGAGGTGCAAAAATTGTACTGAACAATAAATAAATAATTAAGAAAAACACAACGTACTATCTCAGTCATCCATCTTTTTTGTTGATTTTCTCATGGTTTTAGTCTGTGCAAACGACACTCCAAATAAATATAGCCTTATAAAAAAAACAAAGATAGAATACACTCATCATATTGAATCTACCAACCGATTAACCTCGAAAGATTGGACACATCACAAGGTACAATGTTTTGGAACTGGACCATTGAGTATGGCATAGGCTAAAGATTTGGCACCACCAACAGTGAGTTCGAGGAGTCGGAGTTAATATCCCACATAGAGTGTCCATGAGCACCCTTGCTCTCACGGATAGTAATTGCAAATTAACATCATCGATAAAAATCCCACAAATGGTGGTCGCGGCGTCGAAGACATTGCAAGTAGCAAACTCTTTTTGCTAGTACATTTATTTCGACCAAACCTAAGCAATCTAAAGTTAAGAAATTGTTTAGTTGTATATGAAGACCGAGATCCCTCTTCTTGCCATCCGTGACCTCATCGGAGAAGAGGAAGAGAGTCTAGGCACCGACAAGAGAGCCCAAGCCGAAGCGGCAACAACAACAAATGGTGGTGGCATTTTCAGTTTGTCTCTTCCTCACCGATTAGATAAGTGTTTTCTTATGTATAATTATGTGTGTGCGTCATGAATAACTTGGTAAGGGTGTCTTTGGTGGGGTTTGGATGTCGCCCATTGCCCTCCAATGCCAAATCTGCCACACCCTTTGAGGATGTTGCCTAGTTCATTATTATACATAGGCTCACCATAGCCTTTTCTCTACTATTTGAAGCGGAAATCTCGCCATAAGCGAGGCTATAATGTTGTTGTGAGTACGGATGCGCCTAAGAAATGCAAAAACAATAAGTAGTTTGGACACGGATAAACATAGGTGCACCACCTTCAATCTATTGTAGTTTCCTTTGTTGGCTCGCCCCAGTAGTTTAAAATGTGGATTTTACTATGGTACATACAATATGGAAACACTTTTTGTAGACTTCTAAAGGAGCCTTAGCCTACAATGTACACAACATAAATCGTTGATAAATCGTTACAATACTTCATGTAAGTGTCCTCCATTCGCCTAGACCATATGTAAGGCGTTGCAACTATCTTTTTTTATTGACATATACTCTTGTTCCTACCATTAAGGGCACCTCCAAGCAAGAGTTATGTATGGACTCTTAAAATCGTCTCTATTCTTTATTTCTCATATGTAATGTGTTTTAATTCTCTTTCATCTCAAGAAAGGACCAAAGGATCAGTTATGTCTCATGCATTAAGATGCACAAAGATTTTATGTCTTCTCTTACCACTAGATAAAAGGGTATTGACCTTTTTCTCTAGACCGTGTGGTATCTAATAGTACTAGCTTAAACTTAGTAATTAGAGATGCACTAATGAAACAAAAAGCAAAAGCACTTGGTCCGCTCGATCATTACAATCAGATATGGAAGGCGACAAAGGTGGTATCCTTAAAGATCATTTCACTGCATAGATCTACTTTATTAAGTAAACAACACATCTTTTTATTGGAGTGAGTCCGAAGGACCGAAACGGCGACTAGAGGGGGGTGAATAGGAGCCTCAAAATTTCTTTCGAAATTCAAGTCCTTGGCTCTCACGCCCCTCAAAGCAAGACATACAACCGCGAACAAGATGCTAAAATCAACGTGAAATGCGAAGAATTGCAACACTATTGGAAGCCCAATAGCAACAAGTCCTGGCGTCGGGGATCACGAGCAAAGCAACTCTCTCGAAGGTACCGACATGTCCGATGTCCGATCCCGACCGCACCGCCGGTTGCAACACACAATGCAAGTGGATTGCAACACAACTAGAAACCTGATTTAAACAGATCCGACGGTCGGGGTCACGCAGAAGTAACTCGAGGGGAGGGTACAGACATGTCCGATGTCCGATCCCGAATCGCCTCGCCAAATTGCAACACAAAACACGTAACCGATTGCAACACGAAAAAGAGATGGATTGCGACACCCGATTGCAACCCAAGAAGCGCATCGATTGCAACCCAAGAAGCGGATCGATTGCAACACACCCGACACCCGCGAACGATCGAGAAAAACCGCGATTTCTTAGCGATTTTCGAAGAACCGAAAGCACTAAATCGCCAAGAACTCTCTCCAATTGAAACCTCAGGTCACAAGATTCAACCTAGATGATCTAGGCATGTAGGTGACCATTTCCCCACCAAGAGATTTCAAGTTTGATGGAGCGAATCGAGAGGAATTTCAGATCTCGCGAAGAACACACCAAAACCGAAGTTTGATCCAAAACTTGCCCGATCTACGTGCTCGTGAGGAATTAGAGTAAATCCTTTGGTGGAAAAAGGATCCTCTCACGCCCTAGCACGAATCAAAACAAGAAAACGAGATCAAACGGAGCCAAAACGAAGAAATCGCAAAGAGTAGAGAGGGGAGAGGATGAACTCGGGAAGAACAAGTGAAGAACAAAAATCACAAAGACAAGATCGGACATGAACACCGATCGAATCACTCCAAACGTCACCATGTGACAGCTACGAGCTAGCCCTTGCTCAAACGATTCGATACAAAGCGGTGGACCTCTCACACCAAGGTTTGGAACCCTAAGCTAGGAATTGCAAAATGAGAGGCAAGAGAGGATGAAGGGGTATGCCTCGCTATATAGCCCCAATTCCCTCTGCGCCTAAACTACCCCTAAGATACATGAGTCGATTTTGTAACCCTAAGGCTATTTCGGCCGACTACGGGTAATCTTCGATCCGACGGCACCGCGCCTCCTCATCGGTAGCCTTGCCTCCACGCAACCTCCCCGATGCCGCCACGTGCCGCCCTTCCGTCCGCCCGGAACACTTCGGGTTTTGAGGCCCAAACCCGCGAAACCCGCCCCGTGGTTTTGAGGCCCAAACCACTAAACCCGCTACCGATGGTTTTGAGGACAAACCACCAAACCTCCTCGACACGTGTCACCGCCGTCTTGACCGCCCGAAAGTCGCCAAGTCATCCGAGCTCCCCTCGGCTGCGACGCTTCGCCGTCTTGACCCGATCGACACGGTCCCGCCACGCCCTCTTGCATCCGTCGATGTCCCGATGATGTCGCCCACCATGGCTAGCCACCCGCACTCTGGTCCCTCGGTCCAAGCCTCACGTCCGTCCTTCACCTCCGCGGTCCATCGGCCCCAAGACGCCCCCTCCTTGGTACCTTCACCTCTCCGTCACCTACCATCTCCGAGCTCAACACCGCACAACACGAACCAAGAGATACGCCTTCTTGACACACTCCACGTATGCGGTGAAACATAGCCGAAGCATAAAAAGATAAAAAGAAAATAGAGGAAGAATGTTGATCGTTGACAATCACTCCATCACAAAACTAAACACATGTGACCTAAATCAACCATGTGTTCGCAATCTCCCCTTGATGAGTGCATTGTCAACATTCAACACAAAGACGAAGAAAGAAGACAAAGACATCCAGGTGAACACAATCTAGGCATAAGCCGAGACAAAAAGTGCTAATTGCAACCTCAAAGACAATCAAATTGCAACGAGCGAGATCTCCCCGATTGCAACAAGTCTGCACCGACCGCATTCATGGATAGCAAATATGGAGCAAAAACTTGGTTCCCAAAGACATGGGCAAAAAGGCTCGACACAACCAAGCTAAAACTCCCCCCGAACAATGCACACACCGTCTTTGTACCTCTCTCCCCCTTGTTGGCAAATGCACTTATCAAAGCTATGAAATGCAATATGTCACAATGCAAAGCTTCAAGATTATATTCAACCGAATGAGAGAGTGCTCAAAGTGGTACCATAGCAAAGAAATTACAAGTGCTAGCCGAGCTCAAGCTAATCGATGATATGAAATATGGCACAAAGCATTTTGAGCAATTTTCAAAGATCTTGCAAAAAGGAGGTTCACCATCAAACATAGCACCTAACACAAGTAGATAGGAGATCAACTAAGTGCTCAAACATGTAAACAAGGTGAACTACCCCAAGCAACGCTCAAACATCATGCTAGACAACATGTAACCTTGTGTTCATTTTAGTTTGAGTTGCAGCGGTTCACAAGTTACAAGAGAGCATGCGAGTGGTTATCCACATTTGCCTTGCCTTACTAATCAACCATGTCAAGCCTATGCATATGAGCAATCAGAAGCTTAAGACAATGGTCTGGGTCAAACACAATGAAGTCCAAGTTCATTCAAGAGTGCAAGTGAAAGCGCCTCTCGAACTTCAAAGTGTGGCAAAATGGACCCACTCGATCTTTTTTTCATCACTTTAACTTTAGACTTCATGTTTTAGCATGGTATTATCATGAAAATCTAAGCAAGTGAATGAATCAAAGCATGAGACATAGCTACCAAGCATACACATAAAAGCTCAAAGGATCTCAACATCCTACTCATGATAGTAGCTAGCTCAAGGGTGAACCAAGATTAAGTTTCATCATCCATTTATCAAGTTCACATGTGGAAAACAGTTGCTCAGCTCATAACATACATCACATGATTAACAAGAGCTAAAGCTTGAAGCACTATCATACTTATACTACTACGAGCACAACCTCATTCAGATCAATATAAAAGTGAAGCTCATGATATGCAAGTATGATACAAAAACAAAAAAAAACCTAAAGACTACAACCCAGACATCAACTACAAAACAACCCCTCAAAAAGGATAGCAAACTCCCAACTCACCACGGAGCTTAGCAAAGCGGACTTGGTCTAGTGGTTTGGTGAAAATGTCCCGAATCTGTTGTTCGCGTGTACACGGCTTTGGACATCTATGTCCCCCTTCTCCCGGTGATCTCTCAGAAATGGTACCTCACCTCTATGTGTTTGGTCCGAGAGTGAAGGACTGGGTTTTGGCAACACTCACAGCTCCCATGCTATCACACAACAAGGGTACACACGAAAAACTCAAGCCAAAGTCTCTCAAGGTGGCAACCATCCACAAAGAATTTGGGAACAACAAGCAAGAAGCAGCAGCCTACATACTCTGCCTCAACCGGCCGACCGAGCGACGACACCGCATTTTACGAGAGGACCAAGACACAAGAGAAGTACCAAGGAACCGACAAAAGTACCGGATGTGGACTTTCTATGCATACGATCACCAAGATAATCGAGTCTGAATAACCGGTCGAGGGAGAGGGTGGAAGAGGCCGAGTACCATAGGCCAAAGTCAAGGGTAAACCGCAAATACCAAGATCCTCTTCACGGCTGAAAGTGAGAGGTGCGTGGCGGCGACGATCGAAAGCGCAAGGCGCAGAGGCACACCGCGAACCTGGATGTCCGGGGCGTCGGCCGTCAGTACAACAAATAACCGATCATGCTTCGGTACTCCCTTTGGTCCACGGCTTCTCCATCCTTGTCCTCGTCCGGGGCCGCCGTTGTCGACATGGGTGTCGAAAGAGGCTTGGCCTCACCCATGCGAAACTTGGCGATGATGTCCTTCGTGTACTTGCCCCCGTGTACGAAGATCCCGCCCTTGGTTTGCTTGATTTGAAGTCCAAGGAAGTAGGTCGGCTTCGCCCATCATGCTCATCTCAACTCCCCGCCATAATCTCTACAAAACTTCGATACCATAGCATGTGAAGAGCCACCAAAGATGATATCATCCACATATATCCGAACCGGGAGGATGTCACCGCCCTTCCTAAGCAAGAACAAGGTCTTGTCTGACTCCCATCACAAAACCCTTATCTAACAGTAAAGGCTTTCAATCTCTCATACCACGGGGGGGCTTGTTTGAGGCCGCACAAAGCCTTGTGCAACTTGTACACAAAGTCGGGTGTTTAGGATGCTCAAACCCCGGGGGTTGCCTCACATACACCTCCTCCTCTATGAACCCATTTAGGAACGCACTCTTGACATCCATCCGAAGAGCTTAAAGCCCTTCGAGGCCGCAAAGGCAAGCAAAATCCTAATGGCTTCTATGCGGCTACAGGAGCGAAGGTTTCCTCATAGTCTATACCCTCTTTTCGACAAAACCCCCGGGCAACTAGTCCGGCTTTGTTTCTCACAACCACCCCATCCTCACTTTGTTTGTTCTTAAACACCCACTTGGTTCCTATGGGATGACACTCATTTGGAGGTGGCACTAAAACCCAAACTTGGTTCCTCTCAAAGTTTACGCAACTCCTCATGCATGGCATTGACCCAATCCGAATCGAGATAATGCAAGGGTAACATCTTTGGGCTCAAGAGTGGAAACAAATGCAGAATGAGCAAAATGACACATAGCATAGGATTTGGAACGAAGTTACCCTTTGGTTGAATCCTCCAATCATGGTCTCCCCGGGGTGACGACGCTGAATGTGCCGAGGCGCCGCGGCGCGAAGATGTCGCCTCCCCCTCGACTGGAGTGGGAACCTCCTCAAAAGGTGCAATTGTCTCGCCCGAGGGAGCCGCTCCACCGGACCCCGTGAAGTAGTGGTAGTAGGGTCCGTCCGTGAGCGTCGTCGCCGCCGCCGGGGTGGTCTGGGGCAAGCGGTGGAGTCGCCGGGATCACCCCAACCAACGCGTCTTGCTCCTCCTCCACAAAGATGCTCGCTCCATCTCCTCCTTTCCCGCACACTCAAACACGTAAGAAGAACAAGGCGCTCAGTCTCATCGAAGGTAACCTCACATGTCTCTACAACGCGGTTAGTCTCAAGGTTAAGAACCCTCAGAGGCATGTGAGTGCAAAGCATATCCAAGAAAAATGCCATCGGTGATCGAGACTCAAACTTGTCAAGATTACCTTGCTTGAGAATGAAGCACCGCATCCAAACACACGGAAGTGACTCACCTTGGGGCAGTCTTCCAAACCGCAACTCATACGATGTCTTCTTGGTGAAAGCACGGAGGAGGAAAAATGCGGTTGGAGACATGGCATGCCGTGTTGATTGCCTCAGCCCAATACTTCCTTGGAGTCTTGTGTTCATCGAGCATGGTCCTTGCCATCTCCACAAGAGTCCGGTTCTTCCGCTCAACAATCCTATTCGCTGCGGGACATAAGGGCTAGAAAACGGTGCTCAACACCCAAGTTAGCACAAAGAGACTCGAACGAGAGTTCTTAAATTCTGTGCCATTGTCACGCTGCGAATCGCTCGAATGGTCAGTATCATCAACTCAGTTCTCGATCTCAAAATCAAATCACGAGCAAAACCGAAAAGCCTCATCCTTGCCCTCCATGAAAAAGACCCAAGAGTATCTCGAAAAATCGTCAACGATCACTAGACAAGTACCACTTCCCACCCACTGACCTCACCCGAGATGGACCAACGGTGTCCATGTGAAGGATCTCTCCGGTCTCGAGGTCATAATCGAGAAACCGGGTGGTGGGAAGCGGATACCATCTTCCCGTGGACGGCGGGGATGACAAACCAAATCCTTCTCTAATTTGAGCTTAGGCAATCCTCGGATTAGACCCATAGAACTTAACCTCGTGAGAAGGTCAAAGCTCAGTGTCCAAGTCTCCTATGCCATTTCCACAAATCGAGGAGGACCCGGCCAACAAGCAACAAGAAGTGCCAAAGCCTCGAGAAAAATCAGCACGAAAGACTTGCCCAAAAGGCACAATCCAGCAAATGAGATCATCGCGAGAGTCCAAAACTCGAGAGCATCCAACCTTAAAACGTACCTCATACCCATCCGCCATGAGCCGAGAGAGAGAGTAGGTTGAAGTGCAGGTTGGAGACGAGCGCCACATCCTTGAGCACAAAGTGGTCATTGATCCCGATTGACCCTCGAGATAGTATCTTCCCCTCATTCTTCGCCCCCCGAAGGTAATGTACTCTTTTCGTCTTCATGGGGGTGAGGTGGAGAACCACTTGGAGTTTCCGGTCATGTGTCGAGAACAGCCTGAGTCAATGAGCCACATGTCCTCCGGCCTACACCAGTATCAACGATAAAACATGGGATGAGCATATGGCACAACTTGAGGGGTTAGTAAACTTGGAAGAGTACCGGTGTTGACCATCTTGCCCCAAATATGCATTAGGCAAAACAAACATCCACGCCCCATCTTCTCAACAAGCACACGCACAACAAAGCGTGGTGCTCTCCTCTTCTCAACCTCAAAGCTCCCAAAGCGAGGATCTACATTCACTTTCTGAGCACGACCACCAAACGATCTCACAAACCGTGGCCCAAACCTGCGAGGCCTCCTACCTTCGTGCCTAGCAAAAGCGCCGAACGAACCGAAGCGCACACCCTTCTCATACATGCCAAGTGGAGGGTGATACATGTCACGGTTCTCAAACTCCACTCGACGCCTAGCATCCCTCTTCCTCCTAAAACAAAACTCAACTAAGTGACCATCTCTCGACAATACTCACGGTGATACCTCACTCTCTCTTGGGTGGTGGTTGGTTCACTCTCTTGGATGGATGGTTCACTCTGTAGTGGTCTTGGTCTTAGGAAGGGTTTCCTCGGGGATCTGGGCAAAGTGTCAAGTGGGTTCTTGAGGTGGTTTGGTTTGGGGAAGCCACACTTGTTTGGGAGGTGGAGTCTTAGTGGGTTCTTGGAGGATGCCATCTTGCACAATGGACTTGGGAGGCTCGGGTGGAGTGATCTTGATAAACTTGGGAGTGTTGGTTGGTTTCTCACTTGAGCTCAAACCACTCCCTTGACCAACCTTTCCATAGATAACTTCACCTTTCCCACCTATAGCAAAGCCTAAACCCGATGTGTCGGTCCCCCTCTTGAACCGACTCATCATCATGCCAAGCTGCGGCTCTCCACTAGACACCCAACTCAAGATAGAGCGAAGATATGTGATTTCCTCTTCGACTCTCGCTTGTCATGCCTACAAGACATGAGCTCCAACTCCAAAGCTCCACACTTAGCACATCCTCAAGCCACGGTGCTATCTCGAAGTTGGCCTTCTCAAGCACAAAGCAAGCTTGGCGACCTTCTCGCCAACTCGGATCGCAAGTCGAGGACAAGACTTGCACGCACTCAACGGCATCGGCCTAGACTTCAACTCAACATGCTCATCTAGCAAAGCCGAATACTTGGACCGCAAAGACACGATGCTAGACATATGCACAAAGGCCACAAGCATCACACTCCGTCTCATCGGAGACATCGACCGAGCTTCCTAAGCAACTCAATCTCGATCCACGACCATCTCCCACTTCTCCTTGTACTCCTTTCTCTCCCTAGCGCACGCTTTTAAGCAACTTCTCTTGACAAACAAGCGCATCGCCCAAAGACTCAACCTCATCAGAGAGATTCGGTGTAGGAGGTACCTCGGAAGGGAAGAAGAGTCGTTGCCGTGTGGCTTGGCATTTGTCGGGTCACCTCTCCTTCGAGGGCCATGGTGCGTAAGCCCCGGGACTTGGAGTTGGCGAACGAAGCAAAGTCCATTGAGCCCTATCCTCGACCTTGCGCTCAGGGCTCCTCGTTATTTGGAGGAAGATCGCCCGTCACGAAGAGTCGTTGTCGAGGTCGCCGAGGGAAGCAAGGAAGGCGTGCTTGTGCTCCTTTGGCACGCTTTGAGGTACTTCTTCTTGATCGCCTCCTTGTCGAATCCCTTCTTGGACTTGTGCTTGCCGGAGGTGTACTTGCGCGCTTGTCCTTACGCTTGTCGGAGTCGTACTTCTTTGGAGTAGTACTTCACCCGGAGTACTTGTCCTTGTTCTTCTTGGGGCATCGGCGGCGAAGTGGTCCGGATCTCCTCGAAGCATCCGCCCTTGGATGGGCCGCCACGCCGAAGCCGGTTCAAGCGGTTGTTGTGGAACCAGCGAGAATCGGCCGATGACTAGTGCAAGCTCATCATCCCCAAGACTCTCCATACGCTCCTCGTCACGCAGACACCAAGGAAGATAAAGCGAAAGAAATTGTGATGGGTTAGCGGAAGAACTAGAACCACCTTTACCCGAGGCGAGAGCAGCGTTGGTACGGGGGAGGGGTTCTTGACCGCTGGATCTCGAGCCTCGATCTCCGAAGACTTGAGCTTCTTTGTAAAAGCTCGTCGGGTGTGAGGGTGTCGTAGTTAGCGAACTCCATGATCGCGACACCTTCACATCCCACACCTTCCGATCCGAGGCGTGCAAAGAGCGCGCGTACGCCTTCTCGTGCTTTCGTCAAGCCTCTCCGATGGCTTGTTCGCCCGAAGCTTGTTGCAGAGATCGTCCGGAACCTAGCAAAGAGAGAATCGATGGTCTCGCCATCAAGCTTTGGATGAGGTTGTTGTACTCTCTCTTGTAGGTCTCGTGAAAGGCGGGCCTTGACTTGTGGGGTTCCCCGTGGTAGCTCTCTAGTGTCTTCCACACCTCACGAGCGGTCTCACAAGTGGCAACTCTCTCAAACTCGGTATCCTTGAGGCTAGAGAACAAAACACTCCTCGCTTCGGTTGTTAGCATTGTGTTGGGCTATCGATCCTCACCCACTCGAGCGGCTAGCACTTGGTAGTTCTCATCCTCAACGATCTCCCACACTCTCCAATCTATCCCCATGAGATGCGCTTGCATCTTAATCTTCCAATAGGGATAGTTGGAGCCATCGAACTCCAGGAGGCTTGCCACCAAAGTGACCAAACCTCTCCATGTCGCTTTCTGCGGATCAAGAACCGGTTAAGGTGGATATGATCCTTAACCCGCCTCGATACCAATTGAAGGACCTAAACGGGCGACTAGAGGGGGGTGAATAGAGCCTCAAAATTTCTTTCGAAATTCAAGTCCTTGGCTCTCACGCCCCTCAAAGCAAGACATACAAACTGCGAACAAGATGCTAAAATCAACGTGAAATGCGGAGAAGAATTGCAACACTACTTTGGAAGCCCAATAGCAACAAGTCGGGGGCGTCGGGGATCACGCGGCAAAGAACTCTTCGGAAGGTACCGACATGTCCGATGTCCGATCCCGATCGACCGCCGATTGCAACACACAATGCAAGTGGATTGCAACACAACTAGAAACCCGATTGCAACAGATCACGGGCGATTGGGGTCACGAGAAGTAACTCTCTCGAGGGTACGGACATGTCCGATGTCCGATCCCGAATCGCCCGCCAAATTGCAACACAAAAACACGACCGATTGCAACACGAAAAGAGATGGATTGGCGACACCCGTTAACCCAAGAAGCGTAATCGATTGCAACCCAAGAAGCGCATCGATTGCAACACACCCGGACACCCGCGAACGCGAACAGAGAAAACCCGCGATTTCTTAGCGATTTTTCAAGAACCGAGCACTAAATCGCCAAGAACTCTCTCCAATTGAAACCTCAGGTCACAAGATTCAACCTAGATGATCTAGGCATGTAGGTGACCATTTCCCCACCAAGAGATTTCAAGTTTGATGGAGCGAATCGAGAGGAATTTCAGATCTCGCGAAGAACACACCAAAAACCGAAGTTTGATCCAAAACTTGCCCGATCTACGTGCTCGTGAGGAATTAGAGTAAATCCTTTGGTGGAAAAGGATCCTCTCACGCCCTAGCACGAATCAAAACAAGAAAAAACGAGATCAAACGGAGCCAAAACGAAGAAATCGCAAAAGAGTAGAGAGGGGAGAGGATGAACTCGGGAAGAACAAGTGAAGAACAAAAATCACAAAGACAAGATCGGACATGAACACCGATCGAATCACTCCAAACGTCACCATGTGACGGGCTACTCGAGAGCTAGCCCTTGCTCAAACGATTCGATACAAACGGTGGACCTCTCACACCAAGGTTTGGAACCCTAAGCTAGGAATTGCAAAATGAGAGGCAAGAGAGGATGAAGGGGTATGCCTACCGCTATATAGCCCCAATTCCCCCTGCCTAAACTACCCCTAAGATACATGAGTCGATTTTGTAACCCTAAGGCTATTTCGGGCCGACTACGGGTAATCTTCGATCCGACGGCCACCGCGCCTCCTCATCGGTAGCCTTGCCTCCACGCAACCTCCCCGATGCCGCCACGCGTCGCCCTTCCGTCCGTCCGAACACGTTTGCCGGGTTTTGAGGCCCAAACCCGCGAAACTCCCAGCTTTGTGGTTTTGAGGCCCAAACCACTAAACCCGCTACCGATGGTTTTGAGGACAAACCACCAAACCTCCTCGACACGTGTCACCGCCGTCTTGACCGCCCGAAGTCGCCAAGTCATCCGAGCTCCCCCGCTGCGCCGCACGCTTCGCCGTCTTGACCCGTCGACACGGTCCTGCCACGCCCCTCTTGCATCCGGCCGATGTCCCGGATGTCGACCACCATGGCTAGCCACCCTAAGACTCGGTCCCTCGGTCCAAGCCTCACGTCCCTCCTTCACCTCCGCGGTCCATCGGCCGGCAAGACGCCCTCCTTGGTACCTTCACCTCTCCGTCGCCTACCATCTCCGAGCTCAACACCCGCACAACACGAACCAAGAGATACGTCTTCGACACACTCCACGTATGCTTGGGTGAAACATAGCCGAAGCATAAAAGATAAAAAGAAAATAGAGGAAGAATGTTATTCGTTGACAATCACTCCATCACAAAACTAAACACATGTGACCTAAATCAACCATGTGTTCGCAGAGTCCCCTTCCTAGGCAGAGATTAGGGAGTGAGTCTCGGAATGGCCGAATGGGGGATTTCTTGCCAAATGGAAGATGGACATTTTCTTTCACGGGAAGTCTATCTTTTCTTAACCGGTTCAGTAGTTGGTTGGGCCTTATCAATATAGTCTTTATATCTAGTTCAATCATTCCACTCCTTTTGGGAAGATGGAGACCCATACTTGATTGCAAATAATGCAACCGTCCATGATAACTAATGTCCATAACGAGCATTTACAATTAATGAAATTGTGAGTCGCCCTAATAATTAGGATGGTAGTGACTTCATAATTAATAATAAGTATAAAAAACAAATCTAAGCTTCCAAGAACGTTAACACATACTCTCTTGCTCTATCATGAAAAACAACACATTTGAATTGCCGCATGTCATAAAAAAGGTACTAAATATTTCATAACATAAAACGAGCTTGTTACTCGATACATTATGAGATGTATTTTCATATTATACCTATTTATTTTTCTCTAGAAAAGAACTTAGTTATAAACTAGAAATAATGTAACTTCATGGCCGAAATCAAGTTTATCCCAGCAGGCAAAGTCGTCCTGCCCGATAGATCTGCCTCTTTGAAATTCATGGGAAGCTAAGGGCTGTTTCCGCAAATAAATGGACCAACAGAATCCAGATCGCGGTCGCGGCCGGCCCTCCGCAAGTACCACCACCGGATCTCGGGCAATTTCACCAGAATACACCCGCCGGCAGCCGCCGAACCAACTGCCCACCCACCCATCCTCTCTCGACTCCACTCCCCGAGACGGCAAGAGAAGAGACCCAATCACACAACGCAATCAGGCGCGTGCCGCGCTGCTGCGGACCGATTCGGTGTCCTGCTCCCACCCACCCCGACGCGCGCGGCCGTCCCCTACTCGGCTCGTCCGCCGCGCCCCTGCCTCGTTGGGTGGTGGCCTCGGCGTCGGCGCGTCCCGGGGAAATTTTGAATCCGGAAGCGCGTGGCGTGAGGAATGCCGAACAGGTGCAGGTGCGGAGGCGGCAGTTTTGCGTTGCGGTGTGCCGTGCTGGTGGGGCCCGCGTCGTGGGGTGAACGGGGACCACCACCACAGCGTGGGCACAGCTCAGCGGGCTCGCAGGGTACGGCGGCGGCAGGCTGGCGTAAATGCGCACTGCAACATCCTTTTCCAGCTGGGCCAGGATTGGTTTATGACTTTATTTACAGCTGGGCCCGTGGGGTTAAGTTTAAAAATCTCTCAGTCTCACTCACACAGCAGAGCTTGTTTGTGCAGGGTTATTATTAAGTTCTAGTGACGCGATTAGGAAACACCATGCTCAGTTCAGGGTGCGAACGTGGTAAATACAGAGAAACGTGCCCGACACGAACACGGTAGCCGAGGACGGGCTCTGTTGACGAACATCGTTACGACCTTGACCGTACATACCGCCAGTCAATACACGTCCGTGAAAGTCACGACAAAAACCTCGGTGGAGTTTACAAGAAAGCCCCGTGATTTTTCAATGGTTCTGAAATTTCTCCAAACTTTCGAGGCTTTGAATTGTTCTTCCGGTATGTTACGCGGTAAAAACTTCCAGGACCGGTTACAACACTCACAATCGAGTACAGCGCGGTGGGCAAAACGTCCGAGGTGGAGGAGCCAAGCTGATCACAAAAACCGAGATATATTTGCATGCGCTGAACCACACCACTCTGTTTCTCTCTCTCATTCTAGCGTTCTCTCTCTTCCTATAAATACATTAAAAACTATTCTTGAACACGAGAAGGGATCAACTAGTATTGTATACATCCGGATATAAGCTGTGCTCTAGATGACTTGGCTTAGCTTAGGCTGTCCGCCGCGATGGCACGCCAAAGCCTCCTCCAATATCAAAAAAGCCGCAGCGCATAGCAAGACGGAGTCGTCGAACACGATCCTTCAATTCAAGACCCGCAGACGCTCCTCCTAGCGAATGAAAACCGAAGCTACTCCGGGGGACGGACGTGGGCCTGCAAGACGCGCACACGTGCCCTCTGCCTACTCGGCTGGACCAGCAAGCAGCGTGGGAGGCAGGAGAGAGAGTGGCTAACCCCCACTGTTTGATTAGCTATAAAATGTTATAACTCACAAATAAAAAGTCAAATGAAATTCGATTGCACCATTAAATTCGTTTAAATAAATCCTTCAAAAAACAAGATCTCACATGGATATATTTAGATAAAATTACATGGGGTCCCACTAATGTAAGTATGAGCCTTTGAAGTATGAATGGGTGCAAAATAAACCCGTATACAAAAAAGAGAATTTTGATGGCGAGGGGACGGAATATTCCTTTTTAGAGTATGGATCTAAAATTTATGAGTGCGGATAGCCTTATAGGCTTATAGCCAAGGGTTATTGACCTTGCTCTTATAGAGTTTAAACCTATTTATTATTTTCTATTTATTTACTTTTTTGATGCGGCAGTATAGTATGTATTTATGATTTATAATAGAGGAAATAAGAAAAACTAAGACTTCAAGTCTTATTTAGACTCTAGTATATGATACATTCAAAGTAATAAATAATCTTAAGACTATAAAAGTGCATTGTGATTGCCTTTAGAGTACATAGTACATTAATGCCACAAAGATCTTATAAAAATTTCGTTGAAATTAACTCACTTACGAGAATAAATGTTTCTTTCGAGGAATCACTCCATCTTAGATGAGGTGTTCCATTGTCAATGCAATTTTTTAAGGGGGTGTTTAGTTCTCCATTTCACCTATTTTTTTGGATTTTGCCCCATCATTCTACTGAATGAAGCTAAGGGGCTGCTTGTTTAGCTTTCAATTCTTGTCCAACCAAAATCAAGACATGCCAAAATGGTAGCCATCGATTGGTTTTAAAAAAGATTTGGCATACCAAAGTTCATGGCCAAAGTCTTGGAAGTCTCTAGAAAGTCCTTAAAATGCATAAAAGGAAAATTTGGCAAGCTTTGATTTTGGAGTCAACCAAATTGCTTTTTGTCCTAACTTTGACAAGTGGATATCGGTAAGCCTAAGTTTTGGTTTTGCTATCATTTTGGTTGGGTAAAAATTGATCATTTGATAAGCCTAAGTTTTGGCTTGCTATCATTTTAGTTGGGCAAAATTGTTCATTCTCCATTTTGGATTTTGGCCTTAAAAAAAACTGGGAGCCCGTGGTGCCCTCACCCACCCCATGATAAATTGGCATTTTGGATGGAACTACTCCCTCCACAATTTGACATTTTTTATTTCCACGGTTCAAAGTAATTGCCGTTTTGCATAAGGGGAACTAAACAGACCCTTAGCACAATGACTTCATTCCTAATGAGAAATGAGGTGACGATACATTCAACACGGTACATCAACATATTTCATTTCACGAACCAAACAAAAAAAAAATATGAGAAGTAAGTAGACGTGGACTAACTTGTTCCACGAACCAAACGCACTCTGGAAACACTAACTTTTTTTAGAAGCGCCCTGGAAACACAACATTAGTATTTTGATTGGGTTCTCATTCTCACATTCTAGCCAGGCTGTCCGGGCTGTCTCGGCAAAATGTCGCGCGAACATCTTCAAACCTATAGCGAAAAAGAAAGTGGGCTAGTGCAGGAAAGGCCCACTTCTCTGTCAACCCATTCAGCCTATTTGATCATGTTTGTCATTTTTGTTTTTTAGAAAGGTTTGTCATTTCGATTTTTAGAATGGTTGTCATTTCGATTTGTTTAGAAAGTTTTTTGTCATTTTTGTTGACACAGACATTGCTCCTTCCGCTCATCGGTTCATCATGGCAAAAGACACTGCAACATTACAATACAACTTCTATACTCAACGTCTTCAGGCCAGGGTCACGGTTTCAGTTTCACAGACTACTGAATTTGGTATACCTACCTACCCATGGGCATGGTGGGATCCACAAGCCAGGCGTCTGTCTGTTGCCGCGTTGCATAGCATAGAGTACATATACATAGCTGATGACGAGGCGAGATCGGGTCGGTGACTCTGTACATGATGCGTTGCCCGGCACCGGCAGTCACCGTCTGATGCACGCTCGCGGTGCCGGTGCTTCTCACTTGGCCGTCTTGGGCTTGGGCGCTTCGTAGACATCGCTCACCTTCTTCGCCTGCTTCTCGCAGTCCGCCTCGAGCAGCTCCGCTTTTTGCCCGTGCTGCCTTGCTCTTGGTCTTTCTCTTTTTCCCCACAGCAGCATGTAGAGACCCACAATCACAACCCCGCCTCCGATGATGCTGCAAACGAAAAACCATCAGAATTCAGCCCAAGGACACATGCATTAAGTGGTAGCGACGTTCCCGTCGGCGACAAGACGCCCATGGTGACTTCGGGAATCTACGGGCCTGCCGGTCTTCGGTCCTTCGGAGGTGCTCATAGGGGTTGGGTTTGCGTACGTGTGTTCTTAGGGGTGAGTGTGCGTGCGTGTTGTGAGCGTCTGCGTTGTACTGTGTAATTCTAAAAAAAAATTCACGAGGAGTACCTGCCGACATATAGGTTTTCGCCGAAGATGAAGTAGGCCAGGATGGCGACCATGATGGTGGTGAGGGGTTGAACATGGTGACGAAGACGGGGCCTTTCTTCTCGGTGCACCACAGCTGCACGAACACCGTGAAGCCGTTGCAGGCGATGCCCGTGTAGACGATGCACCAGAACTTGAGCCCGAAGAGCCAGTCTTCCGGCTTGTGCTGCATCAACACCGTGAAAATAGTGGACTGGATGCCACCGACCGTGCACATCCATGCCGTCAGCGAGAGCTGGGCCGGGTACCTATTCAGAGACGACGCCTGCCATCATACATGGACTAGAATGAGATGAGATGCAGAGACAAGAAAGTTAATTTCGTCAGTTTTAATTTCAGATTAATGTTGATCTCCAATATGTTTATGTGCTTTGTGTTTGACAGTGTGACAGAGGTTCAAGTTAAAAACACCTGCATGATGTACCAGATGGACCAGCATATGCAGCTGGCCACTGCGAGGACTGACCCTTTCACCCAGCTTCCATGGGCAACGCCGGCGCCGGCGCCGCCGCCGCTGTCGCTACCGGGGATATGAACAGGCGACTTCCAGAGGCTGGTGATGGCTGCTCCTTTGTACAGAGTCATGGTGGTCGCCCCAGCGAAAGACACCGCGGTTCCTGCGATCTTGGCGAGCCCGCGTGGGCTCTTCATGTCCACGATCTCCATCCTGGAGTGGAGAGTAAAGTAAGATGGGCGTCAGATGGTCATCTCTCCAGTCGATCAGATGACTCCTATACCATTAGGATGAGGGCGTGTATGTTACCCGAGGATGATGGCGATGACGAACGTCATTGAGGCAATGGTGTTCACCAAGGAACTGACGAACGTTGGGGACGTGTACCTCAAGCTCGCGAAGTACATGTTCAGAGTTAAGCTCACCCTGCATTTTCGTAGGCTCATGTGTTAATAAATTTCGTCAGTTTTCTCTCCCATGTAGGCTGCCATTTTCGTGCAAGTTACTTTTTTTCCGTTTTCTTTTCTTTCTCACACAAAAAAAGAGAGATAGAATCAGTTATCTGATCTTCTCATCAATGATCATGCTCTTACCCGAGAAGCGAGAGCACAAATATTTCCATGAACAGCATGAACGTCATTTTAGGCCTCAACCCCTGCAAGAAAACAGAGAAGCAAGGTTCAAAAAAAAGAGAAGCAAGATCGTGCATAACCCAGAGCACGCACATCGTTCACTCTCCATCACAACTAGTCCTTGTTGCCAACCGAAGAGATCGAGCTGAGCTGAGCTTACTTCTCGAGGTAGTAGGCGAAGGGCCAGGTGAGGACGGCGACGAGCAGATGGCGGTAGGTGATGTAGACGTAGGGGTTGAGTCCCTGGTTGAAGGCGGCCTCGGTGATGAAGTACATGAGCGTGTAGCACAGCTGCGCCAGCACCATCAGCACGTGCGGCGCGTACCGCAGCCACAGCCCGCCTGCGACCTCCACCAGAGCCATTGCTTCCTCTTCCTGCACCACAACTAGCCAAGTAGTGCACCTCAAGCACTAGAAGCAGGGCTGGATCGGTTGGGGTAAGAGCAGAGCAGAGTGGGCTGGTTTATTTATAGGCAGGTTGCTTTGTGCCGTGTGGTGCCGTGGGGCTTGGTGAAGTCCCGAGCGAGCCACTGCTGAGTGCTGATCACCTCGATGCATGGTGCTGTCACCGTGCATGTGATAGCCAGCCACTGCTGATCTTGATAGCTACGGCCTGAACGCACAGCATCAGCCAAAACGGCAAGCGGGAACAAGCGCCACAAGGAATGTCGCAATGTGCTCTCGTTTTCCTGAATCGGCTTCCTGAAGGAGAGGAACAGCTTGTCGCTGGTGTCTAAGCTTGCACATGGCGCGGCGGCGGTCTCGAAGTCACTAGGTACCAGGTAAATCCTAAGAAAATCCGAGAAAAAAGGTGCGAGCACCAAGATTTGAACCCTAGTGGGTAGGGTCCTACTGGACCGTCCTACCATTGAATTACATGTTTAGTTTTGAAAGGCCATATTTTATTTTACGTAAATAGTTTGCTAGTTGTGAACGGCGTGCTCATAGCTTGCATCTCTAGAATGAAGTAAATTTAAAATCCATTCACGTACTTAAAAACATAAAAACGTACAATTGTGGACATGGAAAAACATGACTGGATTTTAGTGACATATATAAACTTATTTATTACTATACTGAATTCGATTAGAATAAAGTTTTTGTGAACCTAACTATACATTGTAAAGAACATACGAGCTCCAAAACTTTGCAGCATGCTGAACTGCTGGTGCTAGTAGAGACAAGAGCCCTAGCGGCCGGATCCAGCGCCCCTAGCTAGGTTGGGAAGTCGCCCTGTGGTGTCGTCCTTGGTGGGGGCGACTGTGCCGGCCTCGGCTTCAGATTCTCTTCCTTCGTGACTGGATGTGCGGCGACAGCTGACTACGCTGGCTGCAGGTTCTTGGATCCAAGGATTGCTCCAGTGAACGGCGAAATCTTGATGATGCTCTCCTGTTGGGGCGTCACTATGGAGTCATTGCGAGGGTGATCCTGGTCAGTGTGGAGGGATGAAGAGAATTGATAGGTAACATATGATCCGCACATCAAGTTTCTAAGTAGACGAGAGATGTGATGAATTGGTGTTTGCGCAAAGTTGTTGCAAGATTGGAGCGGGAGCGAAGAAGAAGATTGAAGCTTAGTCTTCTAGTTTTCTTGTTTTGTTTTTAGCTTTTTCTTGTTTTGTGTAATCCCTCATTTGAGCGTTTAGAGTCTAAGAAGTCTTGTAATGTTTTGGCTATATATATCCATTTGTGGATATAGAGGCCGGATTGAAAAATATCCTTCGTCTAAAAATATATAAAAAAAACTAGTTGAGACAAGAGAAACTATGGAATAGACTTGAATTACCAAGCTTTGCTAATGTAGCAACACTAGCAAACTTCAGGCAGATGACAACCAATGAGAGTCACGTCAACATTTGTAATCCAACTTGAAAGGAGAAGCATGAGTAATCTTGAATAATAAAGTTAACAAAAATCTTCAGTCCTTCAAAGGCTTCAACAAATGGCAAAAAGTCACCAGAAACCTTCAGTCCTTGAATTCCAAAGGCAAGGCCCAGGCCATGAGATGGCATGACTTGCAAACTCTGCGGTTAAGGTTTCAATTCAGCTAGTCAGATATGTAACATTTCTTCTATTCAAATATATCTTGAGCAAACTAGAACATCATTTCTTCCAAGCAAACATAGAACATTATTAAGAACAACTTGTGCCGACAAGTGACAATCCTATATCAATTTATAAAGGGCCATATCTTTCACCATAAAAAAATTGCTAATCTGAATGCATCATCCTAGAAACTGTATGCAACTGTATCCTTAACCTTTTTGCTGGTTGTTCTTTTTCGTTATTTCACTCTGGATTCATTCCGCTTAGCTGATGAGGAGGAGACTTTCTACATCACATGGGAACAAAATGTGAGGCATAAACCAGTAACCAGCGCCGAGCAAAATGCTAATACTGGGAAGGACGATGGATGGGAGAATAATATGATTACAGAATACAGTACAGACGCTATGTTGTTGGCTTTGTATAAAAGCTGAGTTTACTTGTCAATCAGAAATGAAAAAAAAAAAAGGAGGGAGAAAACTGACGGTGTTTGCGTTGTGTGTGTTTGTAATTAAGATGATCTGGAGCCGTGCGAAAGCTGAAATCCCAACCCCAGGGGCCAGTGCTCCTGTGGTAGACTTGCACTAGCAGCAGTGCCGATGCTTTCGGTTTTATTTTGGCCCAGTGTTTGTAGCGGGAAAGATATATATGCGGACATATGCTTCATGCATTGTTCGTGGCCTCCCTTTCAGATATGATACAGAGGTGCTGCCGTGTAGACCTCAGTCTGCATGCGTTTTACTGCAGTTTCGCTGCATGATGACAATGCAGTCTGTTGCGGCTATGCTCTATCTATGCCATGACGTGTCTGATTTATTCCAGCTGCAAGATTCAGAGCCAAGATCGAGATGCACATTTTGCTGCTACGTACGTGATCGAGCTGCTGTTGTTACCACCAGACCACCAGACACTAGTAGTGTCCAGGTGGAGTGGAGATCCTCTCCTCTTGTCTCTTCCCTGATGCACTACGTGAACGGAACTGCGGCGGCTGGAAACAAAACATATTCGCTCGATCGCAAGTTGGTGCTTTCCGCTCGAGACTGCTCGATTTGCTTAAAGCCTGCGCCCCGTTAAGCTGGCTAGCTACCCTCTCATATATTATTGATCTGCAACGTTTCGATGGAGCATCCACTTAACTTAATCCATCCCTTGTTTATTACCTTCCAATAAACCACTACAGATTAACTTGTGGTCAATAAGCGCCTGCGAGTCGGTAAATTTCAGCGTGCGGCCAGGAACATGATTGACGCGGCCCAACTTCTTCGTTGTGCATGCAGACGGAAGCAGCTGCTTTCTTGTTTCATCTGCATGAGTGCATGCATGCACTCGATCGATCGATCAACAGCGAGATGCTGGCCGCTCACAAGGCCGCGACGTGCGCACGCATCCCACCAAAGTACCAAACCGGATCGCTGGATTGCCTTTTCATTCTTGCTCAATACAAGGGCCGGGTGCGTTACTGCGCTGCTTGCAATGCAAGAGCAACAGAGCATGAATCCCTCGCTCGGACGCCAGAATGTAGCCACAGCTTTTTGTGCAAAAGCTAGTCAGGTCAGGGATGATCGAGTGAGTGGCGAACATCTCTAGTGGGCGGAGTCGCGGAGAGAAGAATACGTGGGTGGCCTCCAGGTAGGCGGATTTTGTGTGTCATCGAACAATTGGCAATTCTGACTGTCCTCTCTTCTTGTGGTTGTGACGTCATCGCCGGCCGTGGTATCGATCTCTGCAACTGCGTAGAATGGAACCCGTCGCGTCCGGGCGAATAACTGAATCTGTTCCCTGCCGGTGCCGGCAGAAAGAATCTTAGGTTGCGCCCCATTTGTGCCCGGCCGGACAGATGGTGAGTATTGGGTTCAGGTTCAGATGAAACCTCTCAGAAACCTCTCAGAGGTATTTTTCCTTGTGCAATTAGTTGCCAGTTTGCTGTCACAAACCGGATGGATTCCGACGGTGACACGGGGCGGCGACGGCCGGCTTGGGGTGGCGATCGGCGGCGTGATGGTGTAGATGACGTAGGCTGATGATGAGCGACGAGGTAAGAGGCGAGGATGATGACGTACAACAACTCTAGGTGGCGGCGAGGGGGACGACGAGGGCGGCGGCAGCGCTGGGCGTCGGCGTGCGGGCGGTGCACGTGAGGGCGAGGCGGCGGCGGTGGCGGCGCACGGCGCATGAGAGAGAGAGAGCTAGGGTTTGGAGAGCTGAGCTGTTGGGTGTTAGCCCCTTTTTTTTTCTTCTTAAGATTCAACTGATTACATCTCCCTTGTATTTATAGTCTTTGGGAAGACTTGCATCTAAAGAAATCCCACGATGATGATGGCGTGTTCACGGCGGGCGGCGGCGGCGGCCGGGTTAGCAAAGGGCGCTTGGGCCTTGGGCCCTAGGTGGCAGCGGTTGGCCCCTTCAATTTGGCACATGACCTCTCCCCCCCCCCCTTCTTTCCACGACAACGCGTCCTCGGCTGTGGTTCGCACGGCTGTCATTGTTGATGGGGCGATTGAAGCTTGGCTTGAAGATGGTTGCATCCACTTGTGTCGAGCGAATGAGCTGGGCGAAGATGAAGACGCTAACCTTTGCTGATGCTGGTTCGATGGATGGGATTCCATTGCTGTCCAGAGAGGTTTGCATTGATGGCGAGTATGTCGAGGGGTGTAAGCCAACCTCGAGAGTGTGCAGCCAGATCCCACCTGGTTGGAGAACATCCCGTAACACTTTTGATAATGTCGTGACGTAGTAGCGATGGTTGCCGAGGAAGGCGATTGGCACCAAAAAGCTTTGTGGGAACTCCTCCATCATCCAGGTGCTTGTCATGAAGCGTGACATGGTTGGCGAGGTCGTCGGGAGCTGAACGCCAACCACCGTTGCTGGCGCCCAAGCTGTTTCTCTTGGTTGGAGCTTGATGGTTCCGGCGATGCCATGTAGGTTGTCGTCGATCCGTGTGTGACGAGTTGATGAAGGATGAGGAGCCTCGGGGTAGTGATGAGGTCGACGAGGTAGGGGGTTGATGTGGGTGGCATGTACCTCATGTCGTCGTCGGTGAAGCTCACAAGTCGAAGTTTGCTAAAGACCTCAAGGGAGACGGGGGCGTCGAACTCTGGGGCGAGGTGGATCGCCATGCTCCCTGTGTAGGGCGCCTCCTGGTGCACCATAGCATAAGGCCTGTTGCATAGCTCGTTGGTGTAGTTGTACCAGCCATTGATGTCGTTGAGGGCGTAGATGTAGTTGATCATGTCGTCACCCCTGTCGAGGTTGCCCGCGGTTCTTTGGTAGTGTCGATGTAGCTTGGCAACTTGAAGTGGCAAGGAAGACATCGTGTGTAGGCGTTCCGTCCTCAAGTGGCACCTTGCTTGGCATGCGGATGAACGAGGAGAAGTACCGCTATTATCGGTGGATAGCGGCATACCTCATGTCTTTGGTGGAGCTGATGTTCCATTGTCGTGGGTCTTTGTTGGGGGCGCCTGCGCCGTAGCCGGGCGCCGGTGTCATCAGTGTCCAATTGCTTTGGGAGTGAGGGTGCCCACAATGCACTTGCAAGTGTTGAAGCAGGGGAGCAGGATACGCAGCTTGCGTTCGATTGTGTTCTCCGCCATTGTGGATGTTGGCATGTCCAGCAGGTTTGGCGGATTGATGTTGTCGTCGGTTCGGCGAGTGAGCGACCGCCTCGTCGGCGGCGCCTGAGGGAGGCGTCGGTGTTCTCATCGGCGGTGGCGCCCATGTGGGGACGTCGTGGTTCTCGACGTCGAGGTAGCGTCGAGGATGTTGGAGTTGTTGTCGTCTTTTTTGGAAATCCTCCCCGGCAAAGGGCGGCGTTGGGGGGGGCGTCGATCGGCGGTGTGATGGTGTAGATGACGTAGGCTCGATGATGAGCGACGAGGTAGGAGGCGGCGATGATGACGTACAACAGCTCGGGGGCGACGAGGGGGACAGCGGCGGCGTAGGGCGGCGGCGGCGGCGGCGCACGTGAGGGCGGCGGCGGCGGGCGGCGGCGCGCGTCGCATCGAGAGAGAGAGAGAGAGAGAGAGAGAGAGAGAGAGAGAGAGAGAGAGAGAGAGAGAGAGAGAGAGAGACAGCCAGGGGCGTGGTGGCGGCGCACGTGCACAAGAGAGAGAGAGCTGAGCTACTTGGGTGTTACCCCTTTTATTTTCCTTCCGAAGATTCAACCGATTACATCTCCCTTGTATTTATACTCCTGGAAAGACTTGCATCTAAAGAAATCCATGATTTGATTTCCTATTTTATTCCTATTTTGTTTCCTAAATATCTATTACTTAATTGCGAAGCGAATGGCGATGACGTGTTCACGGCGGGCGACAACGGCGGTTGGCTCCTTCAATTTGGCACGTGACATTTGCCCTTTGAAGTTGGTATTATAATATAATGCGGCTGCTAATGAAACAGCTAAAAGAGGACAGTGAAATCCGGGGGACGCTAGGGGCCGACCTGTTTTTTTATTATTAGAATACTTTACCACAATTCAATAAAAAAAGGAGATTCAAAAAGACGGATTACATTTTATATAAATATGGAATTTGGATATATTCTAGATCTTCTTTCTTGACTATATATATTTATTTTTCTTTTTTAAGAAAGTCAAAATAAAAAAAACTATTTTTCGATTATATATTGATGTGTACCTATCTATAATATTTTTTGAATATTATGGAATTAGAGAAATGATATTCACACACGCTTTCTCCAGCTAGATGAGAAGAAACTCTCATGTCCACTTTTTGTAGTAGAGATGGAACTAAGAAAGAACCGTCGACTAGAACCCAAAAGAACTGGATTTCGTAAACAATATAGAGGAAGAGTGAAGGGAAAATCCTGCCGAGGCAATCATATTTGTTTTTGTAGATATGCCCTTCAAGTACTTGAACCCGTTTGGATCACGGCGAGACAGATAGAATCAGGGACGAAGAGTAATTACACTATATGCACGTCGTGATGGAAAAATATGGGTGCGTATATTTCCGACAGACCGGTTACAATAAGACCCACAGAAACACGTATGAGCTCGGGAAAGGGATCCCCCGAATATTGGTAGCCGTTGCTAAACCAGGTCGAATAGTTTATGAATCTCTATAGCTGCTAGTAAAATGCCCATACAAAGTCAATTTCTTCTATTAGAGATATAGAACCCCAAATAGGAGTATTGAAGATAAAAAAAGCCCTGGTTTTTCTTTTCTGGAAAGACAATATTAATTTCAAATAAACAATTTGGATTAATTAATAAATGTACTTTTATGTGTCAAATTCCTCTGTACTCCAATTTTGAAGGCCAAACCTGAAAAAAAGTGTAAATTCTTCGCTTGGACACTAATGCACAAGAAAATTATAACGACAAACAATCTACTAAGCGAGGATGGACTGAAGATACAGATTGCAAGTTGTGCACTAGTAGTATGAAAACACCGACCCACCTTTGCAAGGATTGCCCATTCACCAAGGAGGTTTGGAGTTATATAAAAACAGTGGTATAACCCGACTATTCTAGACTCGGCTATTTTAGGCGTAAGTTTGATAAGAGCACCAGAAAGGGCATGACTTCGACATCGAGCCCGTCCTCCGCCCCATATAACTTCGCACGCCCACACAAACTTAGCCACCGCCAGAACGCGCGGCGGAGTCGGTGATGTGAACGGACCTCGAAAGCTTCGACAATCGGCGAAGGAAGGGAAGGTAAGGGACGCGGAGGCCGCACTTGAAAAAATCCTTAAACACAATCCCCTACTCCTCATGTGGCTCAGGCAGCGAAGGCTCTGTCTCCCCCTGAGGAAGCTTCACTTCATAGGAGGCAGGGATGTAACCCTTTGTTCGAAGCTCCGCCAGCATCACATTGGTCATCCCGGTCTCCCCAAACTCATAAGTAATATCCTCCATCTCTGCACTCCCTACAAGATCTCCGACTGAAGCTTCGACGTCGAAAAAGGGTCTCCTCCATTGAGCGCGAGCAGCGTCCAGCATGCAATTCTTGTGGAAAGTAGAAAATTGAGACGATCGCACTGGGAGAAGCTCCGCGTACGGCCCGTAGATGTTGAAACGAGGGTAGTAGCCCCTCACGCTAAACGGTTCAAAAGGCTCGCGCATGCAACTAAGCGAAGGCCCTAAAGCGAAGGTGAGCAAGTGCAAACGCAAACGCGCGTAGGCGGTGGTGGGCGAAAGCTACGAAAGCGATGGCCGGGCTACCCTCCGCACAGTCAGGGGGGTCCCCTTATATAGGCACTCAAGCGACCCTTCACATTCAAAAACCAACGAGATGCGACCAACGGGCGGATAACGGTCACTTCAGCCTCAAAAGGCGCGCCTTTTTGTCCGTTGGAACTGCGACGCTACAACTTCTATTTGCGAAGATCCAAAGCAACACGTGCGGGGAGAAGACACCCTCAACTCCTCCGCCAACATCGGAGAGTTTGAGAACAAAGGCACGTCTTCGCCTTGGGCATTCGTCCTCAAGGGGGTGGGAACTGTTGGGACATGGCCCCCAGGAAGCGGCCGGAGGTGTTCAACAAGGTGCTTAAACATGAATTGGAGACCTTCGCTAACCGCTTGAGCTCCGCTTAAATTTTGTATCTGTCTTGGGACTCGAGTATCGCCCGGGCGCGCGGCGGTTCAGAAGCAGGTGGAGGTCCTTTCTCCCGCACTCGATGGGGCGGAGACCGCGACCTCCGCCGGCACCTTGATCGGCTCAAAGCCCGTGGAGACGCCGGTCCACGGTTCCCGAGCTCCTTCGGAGAGCCCCGGCGGAGGTCATAACTGCAGGGCCCGAGGAGAAGCGCCAAGTGGGCCGGGGAGAGGGCCCATTTGGCTAAGGCGGTTCGACCTAAGGAAGGACGCGAAGGCCCCCGGGACAAGAAGGCAAACGCCGAATATCTTTGGGAATATAGAAGGGCAAATCAGAATCTTGTATTCCCGCATGATGTAAAACCCACGCTTTTTTAAATAGTGCGCTATAGCGGCGTGGAGCAACTCACGCGGTTATCACACTTTTTCGCTATTCGCGCTTATTTGAGCTATAGCACGCTATCGCGCCGCTTATTCGCGCTTATAGCGCCGCTATTCGTGCCGCTATTCGCGCTATAGCGCCCGCTATTTGCCGCTATTCGCGCTATAAGCGCCGCTATTTGCCGCTATTCGCGCTATAGCGCCGCTATTTACGCTTATAGCGGCGGCAGCCCGGGCGCTATCAAGGCCGTAGCTGCCGCTATAAGCGGCGCTATAGCGTCTAGAAAGGCCTGACGCTATTTTTCATAGCCCGCTATTTAAAACATGGTGTAAAACTATAAATATGGGGCAAACCTCCCCTTTTGGATGGTTGGAGAATACCACTTACATTTATTATTGAGTGACTTTGCGTTCCATAGTCCAGTTCTAGCGATCCTCCCCCCAGAGCTCCGCCTGGGCGGAGACTACTCCCCGTGTTGGAAACCACCGTTTCAACACAAATACAATTCAATGGAGTTTACAGTGGACTGAAACTAACCCCAATTTGGAAGGCCAAAGCTGAACAAAAGTGTAAATTCTTCGCTTGGACACTAATGCACAAGAAAATTATAACGGCAAACAATCTATTAAGCGAGGACGAACTGAAGATACAGATTAGAAGTTGTGCACTAGTAGTATGAAAACACTGACCCCATCTTTGCAAGGATTGCCCATTCACCAAGGAGGTTTGGAGTTATATAAAACAGTGGTATAACCATGCTATTCTAGACTCGGATAATGAAGCAGGATCAATACACACGTTCTGGTGGAGATGTCGACGTAAGTTTGATAAGAGCACCAGAAAGGAAGTTGATGGAGTCTTAGTTTACCTTTGATGGAGTCTTAATTTACCTTTGATGGAGTCTTAATTTACCTTTGGTGGAACGAAACAGGAGAGTTTTTCAAAATCAACAGTTGCGGCCGATGAAAGTAGCTTTCTTATGTAAGGATGACATAAATCAACATCGCTTAGCCAAGTCCACGAATTCTCGAAGCAATCAAGATAGTTAGATAGCATTCTCAGTAGTTCGTTTTTTTTGCGGTTCATGTGTTTCTGAGGTTGTGTAGTTTTCCTTTTTACACAGGTTTTCTAGTCGGGGTGTAAGCTGGTTGTTGTTGTACTCTTTTTTTTTTTTTTTATATATCGTCTAATAAAAATTAGTGGCAAAGCTTTTGCCATTCCTTTGAAAAAAAAAAATCCATCAATGATTAATGAATCTTAAGAGCACAAAACTAAATATCACCACTTTCAATCGGCACACATTGGCGCGCCCCTTTCACTAGTATACACATACATAGCTGATGACGAGGCGAGATCGGATCGGACTCTGTCTGTACATCATGCCTTGCCTGGCAGACACCGTCAGTCTGTTGCCGGTGCTTCTCACTTGGTCGTCTTGGGCTCGGGCGCTTCGTAGACATCGCTCACCTTCTTCGCCTGCTTCTCGCAGTCCGCCTCAAGTAGCTCCCGCTTTTTTGCCCGTGCTGCCTTGCTCTTGGTCTTTTCTCTTTTCCCCACAGCAGCATGTACAGACCCACAATCACAACCCCGCCTCCGATGATGCTGCAAACCAAAAAAACCATCAGAATTCAGCCCAAGCACACCGATCACTGACCGAGCTTCATCACGCGGAGCAACAGCACCTGCCAACGTATAGGTTTTCGCCGAAGATGAAGTAGGCCAGGATGGCGACCATGATGGTGGAGAGTGGGTTGAACATGGTGACGAAGACGGGGCCTTTCTTCTCGGTGCACCACAGCTGCACGAACACCGTGAAGCCGTTGCAGGCGATCCCCGAGAAGACGATGCACCAGAACTTGAGTCCGAAGCCGATGAGCCAGTCTTCCGGCTTGTGCTGCATCAACGCCGTGAAAATAGTGGACTGGATGCCACCGACCGTGCACATCCACGCCGTCAGCGAGAGCTGGGCCGGGTACCTATTCAGAGACGACGCCTGCCATGCATACCGTCATGTTTGGTTAGTTTAATTTTTGTGTTTTGTGTTTGACAGTGTCACAGTGGTTAAAGGTAAACACCTGCATGATGTACCAGATGGACCAGCATATGCAGCTGGCCACTGCGAGGACTGACCCTTTCACCCAGCTCCCATGGGCACCGCCGCCACCGCCGCTGTCGCTGCCGGGGATATGAACAGGCGACTTCCAGAGGCTCGGGACGGTTGCTCCTTTGTACAGAGTCATGGTGGTCACCCCAGCGAAAGACACCACGGTCCCTGCGATCTTGGCGAGCCCGTGTGGGCTCTTCACGTCCACGATCTCCATCCTGAGGGGGATTCAAGTAAGACGGGTGTCAGTGGAACTAAACTGACATACTGAAACTAACCGACATCTCTTGCGTCAGATGTAAAAAAATAAAGTTGTATATGGTTAGGATGATGGGGGGGTGTTTGTCACCTGAGGATGATGGCGATGACGAACGTCATTGAGGCAATGGTGTTCACCACGGAAGTGACGAACGTTGGGGACGTGTACTTCAAGCTCGCGAAGTACATGTTCAGAGTTAAGCTCACCCTGCATTTTCGTAGGCTGACGTGTTAATAAATTTCGTCTGGCATTTTCGTGCAAGTTACTTTCTTTCCGTTTTCTTCTCCTTTCTTTCAAAAAAGAAGAAGAGATAGAATCAGTTATGTGTTCTTCTCAATAATCTTGTTCTTACCCAAGAAGCGAGAGCACGAATATCTCCATGAACAGCATCAACGTCATTTTAGGCCTCAACCCCTGCAAGAAAGAGACATGATCATAACTCATGAGCACTTGATCGAACAGGGTTCAGAAAACTCAGAGCACATCGATCGCCGTTCACTCTTCATCAGTCATCACAAGTAGAAGTAGCTTACTTCTCGAGGTAGTAGGCGAAGGGCCAGATGAGGACGGCGACGAGGAGATGGCGGTAGGTGATGTATAGGTAGGGGTTGAGCCCCTGGTTGAAGGCGGCCTCGGTGATGAAGTACATGAGCGTGTAGCACAGCTGCCCCAGCACCATCAGCACGTGCGGCGCGTACCGCAGCCACATCCCGCCTGCGACCTCCAGCAGAGCCATTGCTTCCTCTTCCTGCAGCACAACTAGTAGCCAAGTAGCACCTCAGAGTCAGAGCTCAGCTCAAGCACTACAAGCAATTTAGCAGAGCCGGATCGGTTGGGGTAAGAGCAGAACGGGCTGGTTTATTTATAGGCGGGTAGCTTTGTGCCGTGTGGTGCTGATGGGCTCGGTGAAGTCCTGAACTGATTCAGGCCACTAGTGCCTGAATAACCCCAATGCATGGTGCTGTCACCGTGGATGGATGTGATAGCCAGCCACTGCTGATCTTGATAGCTACGGCCTGAACGCACAGCAACAGCCAAAACGGCAAGCGGGAAGCGCCACAAGGCATGTCGCAATGTGCTTGCTCTTCCCCTTGATTCAGCTTCCTGAAGAAGCAGCAGGAAACTTGTCGCTGGTGTCGGCATCGGCTTGGATGTGCCGAGCAAAATGCTGATACCGGGAAGGACGATGGATGGGAGAATATGATTACAGAATATAGTACAGACGCTATGTCGTTGGCTTTGTATAAAAGCTGGGTTTACTTGTGTCAATCAAACAAAAAAAGATGGAAGAAAACTGACGGTGTGTCCGTGGGTGTGTTTATAATTAAGATGATCTGGAGCCGTGCGAAAGCTGAAATCCCAATCCCAGTGCTCCTGTGGTAGACTTGCACTAGCAGCAGTGCCGATGCTTTCGGTTTTATTTTGGCCCAGTGTTTGTAGCGGGAAAGATATACTCCCGGATTCCACAATCTTGTAATTCTTTATTTCATATAAAGCTGTGTTTGACCTCTCGTCTTATTCAATTTTTTTAATAAATATTACCTTTTTTGTTATGACTTGTTACATCACTAAAGATATTGTAATGACGTTTTGTTTGTTTTATAATTTACATAAAAATTTGAATAAGACGAAGCGATCAAACACAGTTTTATATGAGTCAAAAATTGCAAGTATTGTGGAACGGAGGGAGTATATGCGGACATCATGCTTCATGCATTGTTCGTGGCCTCCCTTTCAGATATGATACAGAGGTGCTGCCGTGTAGACCTCAGTCTGCATGCGTTTTACTGCAGTTTCGCTGCATGATGACAATGCATTCTGTTGCGGCTATGCTCTATCTATGCCATGACGTGTCTGATTTATTCCAGCTGCCAGCTCGGTCCAGAGCCAAGAGATGAACATTTTGCTGGTTGCTACAACGTACGTGAGCTGCTGTTGTTATCACCTGACACTAGTAGTGTCCAGGTGGAGTGGTGGAGATCCTCTCCTCTTGTCTCTTCCCCGATGCACTAGGTGAGCTGCAAACAAAACATATTCGCTCGCAAGTTGGTACAAAATGATTTTTCAAAAGTAACGGACACTAGCACGGATCGGACCTGTGTGCGTGCTAGCTTATATGATTTTGTAAAAGCTGACCCTGAATGTCTAAAAGGAAAGCAAATCGGGAAAGCCAAAACACTAACTAGCACGGACCACAAAGGCAAGTGCTTTCCGCTTGACACTGCTCGCTCAACGCTCTGCTCGATTTGCTTAAAGCCTGAGCCCCATTAAGCTATAGCTAGCTAGGTTTCTATGGAGCATCCACTTCCACTTAACTTAATCCATCCCTTGTTTATTACCTCTTCCAATAAACCACTATAGATTAACTTGTGGTCATTAAGCGCCTGCGAGTTGGTAAATCTCAGCGTGCGGCCAGGAACATGATTGACCTGCTGATCCCCAACATGATTGACCCAGCCCAACTTCTTCGTTGTGCATGCAGACGGCAGCAGCAGCAGCGGCTTGTTTCATCTGCATGAGTGTGCACTCCATCGATCAACAGCGAGATGCTGGCCGCTCACAAGGCCGCGACGTGCGCACGCATCCCACCAAACCAGATCGCCGGATTGCCTTTCAATGTGTGTGCGTTACTGCGCTGCAATGCAAGAGCAACCGAGCAAGAATCCATCGCTCGGACGCCAGATGTAACCACAGCTAGCTTTTGTGCAAAAGCTAGTCAGGTCAGGTACGACGACGATGATCGAGTGAGTGGCGAACATCTCTAGCTAGTGGGCGAAGATGTTCTCCGGCTGTGGGTAGCCTCCAGGTAGGCGGATTCTGTGTGTCATCGAACAGTTGGCAATTCTGACTGTCTTCTCTGTTGTCATCGCTGTGGTTGCGTCGTCATCGCCGGCCGTGCTGTCGATCTCTGCAACTGCGTAGAATGGAAGCCGTCGCCGTCCGGGCGAATAACTGAATCTATTCCCTGTCGGTGCCGGCAGAGAGAATTTTGGTTGCGCTCCATCCCATTTGTGCCAACAGATAGATGATGAGTATTGGGTTCAGGTTCAGATGAAACCTCTCAGAGTCAGAGGTATTTCCTGGGCAATTAGCTGCAAGTTTGCCCTTTGGAGTTGGAATAAAATAATATAATGCGATCTCATCTCATGGCGCGCGATGACGATGATGCTTCAGGTACGGTAAAGTTGGTCAGTGGGCACTGGGCAGGGGCACCCGCAGAAAGATCCGGTGGCCGCCGTGGATTCGGCTATTAGCCATGCTCGCGGCGACATTGCAGCCAGAATCTGAATCCGGAAATACTCCGCAGCGGCAAGTTGCCATGGATTAGCGGCAGTGGGGCACCAACTCGCTCTTCCGCCGTAGGACGCAAATATTACCATAATTTATCCTTTTTTATGTGCCAAAAGGATGAGTAATAGTTCTCATACATGGCGTGCTATTTTGAAAGGTCGGCGAGTGTTAGAGAAGGGTTTTTAATTAAATTGATCGGTGATGGTACTTCCACACAAGTATAGACTAACCAATGGATCCCAGGTAATCTAGGTTTTAAACCTTTATATAAGAAACCTGATTCTATAGCTAAGAGGGTCAACGAATTAAATACCAGATGGATCTTCTTGTGGAATGAAGAGGTTTTGAAAGAAATTTTTAGAAGCTGATGCAAAGGAAATCTAGAAAATTCGCTCGAAAAATTAAAGGAGGATACGTGGGCATGGAGTGGAGAGAAAAGTAGATTATATACTGTAAAATCTGCATACAAATTATTATCTTTCTAACATCGAATAATGCAGTAGAACAAAACAAGTTGTGCAAGTTCGTCAGAAAGTGAGGACAATCAATATTGGAAAAGACTTTGGAAACTAAAAATTCCTCATAAAGTGAAAGTGTTTTGGTGGCGGGTGATGTATAATTTTGTGCCAATTAACGCAAATTTGATGCAAAGGCATATGGAAAAGCAAGGTATATGTCATGACTGTAGTGTTCAAAATGAAATGGTTTATCATGCTTTAGTTAAGTGCACTTTTGCCACATTGTTACGGCACTCCTATGAAATTTTAATATTAAATTGCCTAGAATGCATCCGACAACTTGGTCCTTTGATTTATTGGATAATTTTTTTTTTTTTTGTCTGATGTAAATTGTGGACCCATTTTTATGAAATGTGGGTAATTTGGACAGACTCAAAATAAAAGATGTCATAGAGAGGCAAATATACGTGTACAAGTATGTAGATGGGTGTAGGAATTATCTTACGATTTAATGGTTGAAGATAGAACTATGCCATGGACCAAGGATAATGTACATGTTATGAATTGGATGCCTCCTCCTCCGAGGATTTATATAGATTAATGTAGATGCTCCATTTAAAGAGGAAAATCAACAAGGTGCCACTAGGGTAATTATACGTGATGAAAAGCTTGGTCATATTTTAGCCGCTAAATGCAAATGGTAAGACTCAATTCCAAATGATCTTCGATTTGAAGCCTATGCAACACGTGATGGGGCAATTTTGATGAACTTGCTAAACCTTCCAAAGATAATGATGGAAACTGATAATTTAGAGCTACTATAGCCCTTTGGAGAAGTAAAACCAGTAACAAGTCTTCTATTTTGTCTATTCTTTTTTTGAAATTCAAGAACTTAGTGAGAGATGCATATCCTTCGAATTATCTCATGTCAAAAGAGAAGCCAATTCGAAGCCCACGATCTTGCCTTCTCTTCTCGTTTAGACCGTACTTAGATGCATGAAAGTGCGGAATGTATTCTCCCAAATATCCATCCATATTGTAATGATGACAATTCTTTGGTGTAATATAAGCTCTTGTTTTTTTAAAAAAAGGATTGGCTCACAATGTCGATGCAGCCACATTGGGATCCGGGCATCCGGATCACGGTTGGTTCGGCGATCGAGCACATCGCCCACCCTTTATGCCTTCGACACAACCTATTGTGGCTATTGTGCGTCAGCGTAAGCTGGGCCATACGTGTTGTGTGCGGTAGCGATGTGAGACCGCGTAGCGTCTTCTATGTCACCCTCACTACCAAGTTGGTCTTTGAGTGAGACCATGTATCTTGGAAGTATCTTTTATATTATAGAGGAAATGTATTTAGTGTAAATCAATCTCTACATTGCAATCGTTTAGACTTTTAATCCGAATCGCATGATGTTGATATAAGGGCGTAGGGATTAGGTAATTTTACACTAACCATCCACCCCCTAATCACACTTTTGGAAATCTCCTATCCTCCACTCCCCCATACGCCCTTTAGATCAACATCCTCTTGTGCCTCATATTAGAAGTTTGTATGGTTGCATGAAGATGTTGTTTTGCACGAATACATTATCTACTTTAAATCTTTATACCCACATAAGTCTTCCCGGCCTTAGATTTTACATCTAACCCATTTGGCTAATTAATATTCGTTTGAAGGGTGGAATGAAGACTTTATTTAGCTACACTATTAACAAGCGATGATTTTTTTTAAAAAAATATCTCTTTACTTTAATCCTTCTACCCACCTTTTTTTTTCTACCCTTAGATTTCACATCTAATGCATGCAGTTCAAGTGGAGAAACATTGATGTTTGCTAAAGAACCGAGCGACTCAAACCAAACTTATATGTCTCTTATGCACCCCATGGTGCGTTTCAACCCCTGACCTACCCGATTAAGTCCACATAATAATAACACATGATCGATAGATCACAAGCAACCTTTTCCCCTTCCCCACCCCTAAAGGGACACTTTGATAATATAAACCCATGACTGATTTGGGGCATGACGGTACATGGTACAACAAATGGAGGAGCAACAGGGAATACAAGGTGTGGTGTACATACCTTGCTTGGGGCACCGGCCTCCTGCCCCTTCTCCGTGCTCCCCGGCGAGAGATTGTTAGCGTCTTAGAGCATTTCCACTAGATATTTTATAATGATCTTTCTATAAGGCGTTTTTAGAATAGCGGACTTAACAACAATTTAGAATACAAAATATCACTATTATATCAAATTATCTAAAAACTCATCTACTATTTTCTTTAGGGATAGAGGTGATGAGGGTGTTGTCTTCTTTGTTTATAGAAGAAATGGTGCTTCTTTAGGATTTTTTAAAACAAATAAGCATAGAAGATGAGATAGGAGATATGTTTCTTTTATCTCTTAAAATAATATTTTTAGATATAAAAATTAAATAAAAATATCTTGTAGATATGCTCTTAGCGGCGTAGGCATCACGATGAGGCTCAAGTGGCATAGGCTTGGTCTTGATTTCTTTCGTGCAATAAGCTCATGTCATGGCTGTTTTGTTTTTGGTAGCATTCTCGGACCAGCAAATGACCTCATCATCAAGAAAACTAAAAATAAGAATAAGTTAAAACCCACTCACGGGCACGAAAAGAAAAGAAGAACCGAACCGAACCGAGGAAAACCGAAAACAGAACCGAAAAAACCAAAACCGAAAAAAATCGGTTCTGTTAGGTTCCTGGTTTTTGGGAACGAAAAAACCGAGGTAAATTCGGTATTATACCGAAAAGAACCGAAGGGAAACCGAAAGAACCGAATTTTAAGCCCAAAGAAGCGTACGTAAAGGCCCACCATCCTCAACCTCAAACCCTAGCCCAACAGAAACTTGGAAAAGACACTTTCCAAAGAAGAGACCGACACCGACGCCTCCCGCCTCCCACGCACATCGCCTCCCCGTCCCCGCCGCAAGGCGACTCGCTCTCGCCGCCGCGCCGCCGCCCCGTGCTGGCCCGGCTCGCGCCCGAGCACCCCCGGCCGGCCACCAGCTGAAGCGCGCGCTGCTCCTCTCCCGACCCGACCGCTGCTGGGCTACGCCCAGCCGCCACGGCGCCGCCCCCGTCCTCTTCGCCCCCGACGCCCGCCCTCTCCGTCCGGCCATCCCCGCCCCTCGCGGGCCCGTCCTCCTCCGTCCCCGACGCAAGGCGACGCCCGCCCCCGTCCCCATCTCGCGTCCGGCCGCCCCAAGACGCCGCCTCGCTCCACCTACGCCCTGCCGGCCGCCACCAGCTCGCCCTCGCGTCGCGCGCCACCGCCCCGGGCCCCCGCCGCGCGCCGCCGCTCCCGTCCTCGCACGACCCCGCGGCCGGTCTCCCACGCGGCGCCGCAGCGCCACGGGCGAGACGCCACCACAGAAGCAAAGCAAAAGCCAGCCATTTCTCCTTTGTTTTGTTGGTTCGGTTCTTTCGGTATTTACGAAACCGAACGAAAGAACCGATACCAAAATTGCTCGGTATCGAAGATTTCTAGGAACCGTCGGTTCCAACTTGTTCGAGAACCGAATTAGTGCGAAAGTACCGAATTATCGAACCCGATCGGTTCGGTAATACCGAACGCCCCAGTGAGTTAAAACAATGCTCCAAACAACGATGCTAAGACAATCTATTTATCAAATCTAGTCTAATCTAAATCTATTCTAATTCTAATCTAAACTATAAAAGAGCTAAGAAATTGACAAATGTGCCTTGAGTCTTTCTACCCATTTATATTTTCACCTTTAAATTTTACGCCCTAACATTATGTGGTTCATTACTATTTATCGGACGGGTGGATCTATTTTTTTTTATATGGCTGCACCTAGATATTCAGATATGGCTAAGACCTGTCTCCAACATACATGAGGTAAAAGAGAGGCATTGGATGGATCCTTACTTAAATGTCCCTTTCCTCTACAAGTGTAGCATAGTCGACTCTTATTCTTGTTAGCCTTCTCTTTTTGCATTTTGCTTGCTACCTTGTCGATGAGTGCCTTTCTTGATGATGCCAAGTCTTCACTCTTCATGTAGGGACATAATGTAATCTCATGACCCTTCTCTTTGCATCCATAGCACTTCCTCTTGCCTTTTCTAGTCTTGCTCTTTGGAAGTGTGACTTGGTCATCAACCTCATTAGAACCCATAGAGGCATTGTGTCCCATGCTAGAGCACTTGACATGAGCTTTCTTCTTCATCTTCCTCTTTTGAATCTTGCTCATGCCCTTTCTTTCTTTCTTTCCTTAAGGGGCAATCTTTAACATGATGATCCTCCTTCTTGCACTTGAAGCAACTAGTGAGAGTCTTCTTTGATTGATGTTGCACCTTGATAGTCATGGGAGCTTTGCGATCATGCCTTGGCATCTTAGTTATGAGCTTAGTCTGATCAGGAGACAAATTGGTAGCCTTCCCATTTTTGCGGGGCGCGGCACTGCCACTCGTGGGGTGCGGCACTGCCGCTGTCTGTGCAGGCTGAACTGTACCAATTTGTTCCTTCCTCTCAAACTGCACATATTCAAATCTCTCCACCATTTTCTTACCATTTGTCTTGGCTTCTTTTGTGTGTCCAAGATCACCTTTGATCATCTCATTGAGCCTAGCAATTTCTTTTCTCATAGCCTCCACATTTGCAAGGTTAGTGGCATAAATATTCAAATCAAGATCAAGGCACTTTCCACAACCTAGGCTAGTGGAGGGAGTAGAGGTGTCCCTTGTGGTAGAGAGATGTGAGTTGCTCTCTGTTGATATTTCTAACACGATCCTCATTAGGAAGGCGAGAGAAATATAAATGGGATATCTATCTAATCATGTTAGCTTGGATATGGGATTAACCTCATGATCCAACAAAGCGGAGTTAGGCGGTGTTAGTAGTGGGATGTAAACTTAGCATCATTATCCATAGTGGAGTTAATCTCACCAGGATATGTACTCAAGGTATACCACTCATTTCTAGGCATTACCTATACACTAGTCTGTCACCCTAGCAATAACGCTCTAAGAAATGCGGGGCATGGTATTCTTGATTGGCCTTGATAAAAGAATGAACATGATATCGCAAGCGCCGAGATAGAAATACCAATTGTAGCACTTCAGGGAGTAATCCAGGTATCGTATTTATATTTTTACCACGGGGAAGGGAGTCTATGGAAAGGTAGAGAGAAAGGATATCTAATGATTTATATTGTGATTTATTTATGAGATCCACCTTACGGTAGTGTAATGCAGAGTAGCCATATGCATAACTCAGCAGGATAAGTCACGGGATAAAGATAATCATATAAATGATAAATACCCAAGTCTAAGATCATCATAAGCCACTAGAATCATACGAGCTATTAACATGTTATAGAAAGAATAGAATGAATATTCCTAAGATACTCCTAATCATATATGTCAATGAATACTACAATTAGTGCAATACATCTAGCTATCATGGCAAGGTTGGATTACTTCTACACATGGCAAGCATTACCAATGATAAACAAGGATGAAACTTGTTCATCACCGTAATTATAGGCTCGACTTGTCCTACATTCGGAGGGTGGATTCCAAAGGACTCAACAGGACTGTCACTCCCGCGATCTACCACACGGCTCGAATGTAGGGTGCAATTGCGGATAAAGCGTTGTATAAACACCACGTTTACACATTGCTTATCACCCACATAGTGATCATTTATATGGATGCTATACAATTCCATGCATAAAATATAAAGCAATCTTACTAAACTAAACATATAATCATAGCAAGCATAAACACATATCAATAAGAATATAATAATTATATAGATCAAAGCCATAACAATTGTATTCTAGATATAAGAGTACTTACGGTCGAATACAAGAGAGAAGTCTCAAGAACGATGATCCTTGCTACTTCTTGACTATCGGGAACTCAAGATGAACTTGATCTTCAACTAGAACTAGCTATGTAGCTAACTACTTCTAGTATGAATTAGGGCTTAGGTCTAGACTTTTGGACTAGATGGGTATGAGTTGATGAATGAGTATGATAATGAAATTGTTATTAGCCCCGAGGTCATTTGGTCTTCTTATATAGTACTTGGCGATGAACGTCAACCCTTGGATGAAACCGACCTTCAAGAACGGTGTAGAAACAACCTCAATGTCGGTAGTAAACCGACCTAGAAAGGGGAGGCGACGGGGGTGGCCCACCCGGCGGCCGGCCTAGTTTAATTGGCGGCGCCCGGTGGCATGCCACCTCGGCGTCCGTCTTTTTGGTGTCCTCCGGTATCTTCTAGAATGTTTTAGTTCACTTTTTCGGGTTGAGTTGCTTCACGGTTAAGTCTTGTCTTCATATGCCTTGTATATTTTGAACTTTCTCCATCTTTTCTCGCAATTATCTATCAAGTCCACGGAAAGTCACGAGAATACCAAAACTCGTGGAATTATATTAGTTAGACCCCTAGACTTATGTTTGGTCTTTAACTTGAGCCCTTATTTCATGTTATTTGTCTTATAATATTATGCTATAATAGGTGCCATTTGAAAGTAGAAGTTCTAGAGATACCTCCTCACTTGTCGACATCGTTCTCTCAAGGCGGTTAAGCCCGAAATTGAGAGCCTAGCTCTTATACCACTTGTAAGGACCTTGATGTCGAGAAGATGGCCTAGAGGGGGGGTGAATAGGCCTACAAAAATTTCAGCCCAATATGAAATTAGTTGAGAGCAACCCCTGTCTCCCCGATGACCGTGAGTTCACCACGGCTCAAACTTGGTGAAGATGATGTTGAGATACTCGAATGCAGGCCTACAAAATTTCAGCTCAAACGAGAGGTTAAAACCTCGAGCGGCACCTTTGCCGCTCGAGGCCAAAATGGCACCGCCGCTCAAAAGTTGCATAAAAGGTTAGCCCACGGTTCAAAATCTACCCAACGAAATTTAGATCGGTTAAATTCCTTAGCTTCCTGGAAGGGTAGAGATTGAGATCGAAAGTGCTAGAACAAGTAGATCATGAGCCACAAAGTAGATCGACCTCAAACCCTAAAGTTCCTCAACAACAACAACATATATATGCAAGTAAAGTAGAGTAAGCACAAGAGACACATCGATTTTTTCCGTGGTTCGGCGTCGCCACCAAGGCTGGCCTAAGTCCACGTTGTTGGGGTATCCACACAAGGATTGGCTTGCCACAAAGGCTTGCCTTGCCCTCGTTTACGAAGTCAAGGGCGTGAACCCTTGAGATGAGGGGTGTTTCAATAGAAGTAGAGGGTGATAACAAACGTCCCGGCGGCCACAACAAGTTGGAAGCTTAGGGGCGACGCCTAGCCGGCTAGGAGCAAAGCTCCAAGAGTAACAAACACAATCCACCGGCTTGAACGCGAACCAAGTGCTCTTGGAGATGAAGAACAGGTTGGAGATCGAGCTCTCTATTGCGGTTTGGAGTCTCAATCTCTCAAAGGATTGGAGAGGAATCGATGGGAGAACCTTGAGGGGCTCCAATGGTGAGTAAGGAGAGAGAGAGCAGCTCACGGTGGCACTTGGGAAGCGAATGGTCGAGGTAACCGTTGGAGGGGATGAGGGAGGTGTTAAATACCCCTCGGGTCCCAACGGTCGGTCAGAAGCGGCTGCCGCCGCTCGGACGGCGGCACTGCCGCATAGCGGTACTGCCTCTCGTGAATTGCGGAATTGCCGCTGAGCGGCACTGCCGCTCCTCCGAGCGGCACTGCCGCTCGGGCCAAAATAGCAAGAATGGAAAAGTGTTGAGCTAGCTGTCTTGGTGTAGGTATGAGGATGTATTGGTCAAAGATTGAGCACTTGGTTGCACATAAAAGCTTGTGCATTGTATCCCCCTTTAGAGTACGGCTTTTCCTAAACTCAATTTCAAAACATAAAGGAATGTAGACCATCTTTGAGCTTAGAGCCATCATCACTTGCAATTGGGGGCTGCTGCATATATATAACATCCTCAATCATCTTTGTCTCTTCTCTTTGAGCGAATATGTCTTGAGCATGTGACTTGAACCACTTCCATACATATGAGTTCATTTGCATGGCTTCAAGTCACTTCCACTAATGATTTGATTCTCAACACAATATGACTCCTCATAGCTTGATTAGTTCCTCAACTAAATGCAAGTACTCTTTTCTTCACCTTAGCCATGGTACCTTGGTCCCAAGCCGTCGCTTGCCCTTCACCTTCGCTTAGTACCTCGAAGCCCTTTCCTTGCTACCTTCACCTTATCAAGACATACTTAAGTCACATCACATTAAGCATCCATTGAATAACCATTTCTTCAATATTGTGATCCTTGCTTGAATATCTTCTAGATATGAATGTTGAAATCAATCAAGCTCTGGTTTGACTCACATAGAGACATATATGGATCAACATCGATATTGTCAAGCCAATTCACGATTCCTTATATCCTCTTTATTTTGGCTTGACATTCCTAACACTCACTTCAATCTCTGTCTTCATACTTCTAGCTTGATCATATCAATGCAAAGTGATGTTCCAAATCTTTATCCATACAAGCAACTAATATAGAGAACATCTTATATCCATTATGCATTGTCTCCTTTGTCATTTCACCTTTGCTTGATATATCTTCACTTATGCACTCTTGATTCAGTCTTTAATCCTTGATCAACACTAGTTCATTGTCCAATTCTTCTTGTTCATGCAAAGCAAGCCATCATAGAGACCAATCCACAACCATCAACTTATGTCTCATTTGTCATTTGTCAAGTATGCTTGCTTACACATGATACTATGATATCCCACAACTTAGAAGCCATTTCATTGATTCCATTTGCATTGTTGTCTTTTGCTTGAACTAGACTGTTTCCATAATCCTCCAACACAACAATATATAATTTGGCCTTTGCTTCAACACTATGTGGAATACCATCAAGTTTGCTTACTTGTTAAACCTTGGATATACTCGCTAATACATAATCCACAAGTATATGCAATAGACTCAATTTCCTGTTCAACACTTGGCAAACTTATTAGACCTTTAATTATGTTGTCACTCAATTCACCAAAACCCACTAAAGGGCTAGATGCACTTTCAGTAGGCCCCGACGACACACCTCCTCATCCTGCTCGTCGTGTCCTTCATGGGCTCCATGCGGCCCTGCCGCCATGTGACGGGTTGGGGACACTCTATGGCCACCGCACGAGCCGCGTCGTGCTAGCGCTGCAAAAGATGTCGCAGTGCCCGTCGAGCCTCGTCACTGAGATCTAGACCCGCTACCACCGTGCAGGCGAGCTCTGGCTCTAGCCTCGCCCTACATAAGAGGAGGCACCTTCGTTGACTATTCTTCTAGGCTAGCTACCCGCTACCGTTGGGCCTAGGTTCTGGCTCCTTTGTTGACTATTATTCTCCCTCTCCCTTTCCCTCTCCCCTGGTTCACGGCCACGGCTCCTCCTGTCCCACTCTTTGTCCCGGTGCTCCCGACTGTTGTGGTGCCGGTCACGGTCATAGCTTCTCCTATCCCGCTCTTTCCCCTTGCCATCACGGTCACGGTGCTCCCAGCTACTACGGTACCTGTCACAATTGCAGTCCCAGTGCCTCTCCCTATCACGGTCACGGCCTTCCTTGGAGCGAGAATCCTTCAATTTGCACTCTAAATCGTTACACTCTTTGTCGCCGCCCAAAGGTACACGACTGACCGACCTCCGTTGTTCATAAATATGCAATATCTCCCTCACCCTATATACATTATCAATTAAGTTATTAGAATTCCCTATATACATTATCATTTAAAATATTAGAATTCATGTAGTATATGTCAACTACAATACAACTGGAAGAAAATTATGCTTATGCTACATAGCATAATTCACATGGTATCGATCATCCCTCTCTTTAAATAAAAGCCAAAAAAATTGGAAGGAAGAAATAAAACACTTACATAACTTCTGCGTATTTAGCTATGAGCATGTCCTCCAGGGGACGAGGGTAGAAAATTTCCAAAATAATAAGCAACATACGGATCTTACCCCTCCAAATTGATGCCACGAGCCTAGAAAAATTAATTTGATTAGCTTATTTGATTATACATATTCCACATCGGCTTTAAAGCGATTGTGAGGAAATAACAAATTATAGAACTAAAATACATAATTCAGCCTAATTCAGGACCATGAACAATAAAGTTCCGCAAGAACACGGCAATGTATCCGCTCTCGCGGGCATAAGGGAAAAAAAATCAAAATCTTCCTCATCCGGGTCCACCGATGCTTCATGATTTCTTATAGCAAAAATCTGGCTGGGCACTTTTCTAGTTTTTTAGTAGTCAAGGCCAAGAATTTTATCCTTAGAAACAATCAACAATTCTCACCTTTCCGGTTCACTTTTTCGAAGATTCTAACAAAGAATGAGTTATTTCTAATCACCCGTGGTTTAGGTGCGGCTTGGAAGCGGTTAACTTCGTAGAAGGCTTTCTTTGCGGCTTGGAAATACCCTACCTTGACCACCGAATTAACAGGCTTCAACAGGTCCTTTTTAATATTCACTCTTGTACTAGCTTATTAATGGTAACATATAGAGAATATTTGACACAACAAGCATATCATTTGGGTCATACTCTCCACCATAAGTTCTACCACTTTTATGCGTTTTTTTGATATAATCCATGAATCCACGCAAAGCGGTGGGAGCGAGCTAGTCGTCTTCACATAACTGTTCCATGGTATATTACCACTCCTAGATCTCACATTGAATGTGAAGGATTTGATGGGAGGATGCTAGTCTTGAAAATCAAAAACTTGTATGAAATCGATTTTCAGACTGAATATCTTGTCATTCTTTCGATCGGGAAAATGTTGGCCTTACGGATACTCCTTTAGTGGTGGAGAGGAAATCTTAACTTCTCTGAATTCTATTGATAACATTGAATTGCTAAAAATGTATTATGGTATCGGGGGTGGTCTATGTCTGCTTATATAGCCTCTTAGGATAAATCTCAGTCATTGGATCAAATCGACTTTATTAGACAGCTTTGATGTAACCTCAAGGTCGGTTGGAAGAAGGTTCCAGAAGCTGGACATGTGGATCCACCTAGCAGGGTGGCCCCCACCATGTCAGATATGGGCCCCACCTTTGACGGGGAGACTTCTCTTGTTCTTTAGGCCCTTCAAATTTATACTAATGCTTCTGTTGAAGTCTTTTTCTTCTTTTTCTTCATTTCCTCTCTTTTTTACACTTTTCAGAGTTCACCCTACACTCATGGTGTTTGTTAGTAATAATCATATTTTAATATATCATTGGTCCATTGTTTGATAGGAAAATAACTAATTGATTTTAGCCTTTATCTACCATCAACAAGTGGGCCTCCCTTCGATGGACCACCGAGCAAGTTTAGTTGACACGAACCTCAATTCGATTGTGGGTCGAGGTCGAATCCCATAGTGGCGGAGGTCTAATCAATGACAGTAAGGGTCGATCTAGCGGCTTCACGGAGCCCGAACCGACGCAGTATCGTCGCGCGCGCCCACCCTCGCCACATCGGCGGCGTTTGTGCGCCACCGCATCCCGCCATGGCTGGGGTGGACAGAAGGTAAAAGCGAGAAGGAAGGGCGGTGGAATGGTGGAGCCACCACGACTGCTTCCGCTTCTGCTGTGGGCAAAGGGAGGGCTGTTGTGGCCGGAGAGACGAGGGAGATGGAGTGAATAGGAAGGGAGGGTATGACAAGAGGGCCCTTGCGAGATAGTTGGGGGTAGTAGATGGCATATAGAGGATGATGGGTGTGGGAGAAATTGATATAGAGGATGAAATCTTGATAACCAGGACAAAAGATTCCTTTTAGAGGATGAATATAAAGTATAACGAGTGTGGACAGCCTTACCAAACCGGAGGCTGCAGTGGGATACTCTAAAGGCTACGATAAAATAGCGGATGGGGTCTCAAACGCTAAATGTGGCGCGGTAGCGAGCATCCGCTCCGCGCCTCCATGGCATGGGGCCCATGTTCATCCTCTGCTCGCATTACCGACAAAGAGAGGAGGGAGGAGGGCGCCGCTTGCTTGTCCTCGGGCTCCCGCTCCTCGGCCCGCTCCACATCCGAGCCCGCCAAGCACAAGGTCGACGATGGCCTCAACCTTCACCAACGCCGTACTAGAGGAGGGGATAGCATCGCCGAGGCTCGCCCTCGCTAGCCCGGCCGTTGTGCACAAGAGAGAGACCGGGTGGGCTGGGGAGAAAATAGAAATAGAGCATGAAACATGGGTCTCACTGGATAGAAGATGAGATATAGAGTATGGATGGGTGGGGGAAAACTAGATATAGAGAAGAGAATCTCGATGAGTAGAATGAAATATTCATTTTAGGCCTTCTTTAGTTCCCATATTTTTTCACCTTCACCTACCGTATCGAATCTTTCGACACAAGTATGGAGCATTAAATGTGGTTTAAATAAAAAAAAACTAATTGCTCAGTTTGGCGGTAAATAACAGGTCGAATCTTGAGCTTAACTACTCCATAAATAGCCATAAGTGTTACAATAACCAACATAATTATCCCGATGTGCTACAGTAACCAAATGATTTGTCTCGGCGTTTCTAAGCGAGTTATGAAATTAGTTTTTTAATTAGTGTCGAAAATCCCTTCCAACATCTGTCAAACATCCGACGTGACACCCCACCTAACTTAACACAACCTTACAAGAGTACGACGAGTGCAGCCTAAGACTATCATATTTTTAGATCCTTTAAATGCATCCACTATCCATCCTAGTCATCAAGATTCTCTCCTTTATGCCACTTTCTCCCGCACTCATCCATCCTCTACATCTCTACTCTATACCAACTACCCATTTTTTCAACCATCCCGACTACCATCTCCTCTCTCTTCACTTTTTCTTTTCCTTCCATTTTTTATCTCCACCTATTATTTTTCTTTTTTTCCTTTTCTTTTCTCTCTCTCTCTCTCTCTATTTTTATCCTTTTTTGTTTTTTTCTTCTCTTTTGTCCCCTTTTTTCCTTCCTCCTCTCTCTCCGGCCGGCTTTGGCGCATCTGGGGTCTTGTGGATGCCCGGGTGGTGGTGGAATGGCGAGGGCGTTTGCGAAGGGCGGGGAACCAAGCAGAGGCCGCGAAGGGCGTAGGCGTGCACGCAGTAGCGGCGGCGAAAGGTCCTAATGGCTAGAGGGGGGTGAATAGCCTATTAAAAATTCTACAAACAACACCAAGCAAGGCGGTTAGTAAATAAGACGGCGTAGCGAATAAGCAAATGCTTCAAACTAATTACGCAAGCCTCCTAGCAATTCTAGCAATTCTAATGTCTCTAATCACAAGCAAAGACTAGGTTGCTAAGTTACACCTAGGTGGACAAGATATACTAACTGAATCTACCACTAGGAGCTAACAAGGTTAAGCTAACTAAACAAGCTACACAACACTAAGCACCCTAACAAGATATACTACGAAAGTAATGCAAGAGGTGCTAGGATACAATACCACGGGTGTAGTGTCGAGGTTGTAGCCAATCACCGTGATCACCAAGAAATCTCCAACAAACAAGAACAAGTGACACGATGATTTTTTTATCGAGGTTCACGTGCTTGCCCAAGACGCTAAGTCCTCATTGTGGCGACACACTCACTTGGCGTGTGCTAAGCTTAATGGCGGTGCTAAAACCCCTATGGCGCTCAAGCAAACGATCACAAGAGAGGGTCCAACAAGCCACGAGCAATCCACGGTGCTCCTTTCGCGAATCTCCGCGGGGTAAGGAACGACACCTCACAATCACCACCGGTGTGGCCTCAAACAAGCTCCACTTGAGCTCAACACCGCCTCTTGCTCCAAGTCGCTAGGGAACCAGGGCAAATTCCCAAGAAAATAAGAATCCCGCGGCTTCTCCAAGGATGAAGTGCCTCTAGATGCAAACACAATGCAATGCACTTCTATCACTCTCAATCTCACCAAGAATTTGAGTTAATGGATGGAGAGATGAGTGGAGAGGAGTATCAATTGCTCACTAGCAAGTTGGAAGCTTCAAATGTGCAAGAGAGAGAGCATAGAACCGGGCAAACCCATATATATAAGCCCCCCACGAGATAGAGCCGTTGGTCTTCAAAATGGGCACGCCGGGGTGGTGGCCGGGGGCACCGACCGGAACCACCCGGCGGGTCCGGCCCAGCGTCCGGCCGGTGCTTCCGGTCACTACCGACAAGCACCGGGCCCATAGCGGGCGCCCAACTCCGCGCGTCCGGTCAGGGGTTCCGGTCGACACCGGAAGCGTCGGTCCAGCTTCGGTGCCGTCGTCGGTCGAATCCTCAATCGAAGTCCAAAACATGCTCTCGGAATTTTGATCGGACTCGACCACGGTGCCACCGGTGCGTGCGTCGATCCGCCTTCAGCCAGCGTCCGGCCGCCTCGGACAAAGAAATCTTCATCCTTTTCTTTGCTCTTTGCTTCAAACTTGCTTCGCCTCTTGCCATAGGTTGCCAACACGTTCAAGATGACCACGTTATCACCAATGTTAGCACGTCGATAAGTTAGGCAAGATCGAAGTTAGTGCTCTCATTGTCCTAAATGCAATATGCAAGTCAATTGGACCTAGAAGCACTTCACCAAAGGATTGTCGCGGCATTCCCTCTTGATAGTCGGCTATCTATCCTATAATGTGATCACACGCTCTATTGTGTCTTGATCACCAAAAGGAAAACAATATCAAGATACCTTTGCCTTGATCTCCCGGGTTCCTCTCAAGCCGATCACCGAGCTTGACGATCCATCATGTCCACCATCATCGTCCATGTTCATGATCATCATGCTCCTTGTCATCCATCTAATCGTATCTCAAAGTCATCACTTAGAGCAAAGGATTAGTCCACAAGTGTGACATCAATTTCTAAAACCAAACATGAGATTTCAATCTCCCCCTTTTTGGTAATTAATGACAACCAAACTCACAAAGATTTGAAATAAAATTCAATTGAACTTGAATTGCTTGCCCATAGCATTTTGATCATGAATCAAGGATTGGACAAACATTTCAAGGTTCGGTTTTGGTAGTAGTAGCTCCCCTACATATATGCTTCCATGTGTTTGGATCAAGTTGGCACATATGTATGGATAGAAATCTTGGGGAGAGATACTAATACCAAAAGGGATGCTAAGGTTCTAGAATTTGAACCTTTGAAGCGTGAAACCATCGGAGTCCTTAGCATCAATGTAATTAGACAAACATCAAAACTCAACATACCCCATGAGATCAACATTATAGGCTAAAATGTGAGCTTTGTCTAGATACATCCTATGCATGCTAGTTGGTCAATACACCAATCAATTTTCAAAAACTAGCATACACCAAGCAATCATGTATATTGAATTTAGATTGCCAATGCAACACCACATTATGATCATGCACAAAACGGATGCACAAATAGTCTATGAGCTTGCTCCCCCTATTTGTGTGATCCTTTCCAACATCTTTGTGACTTATTTCTCCCCTTTGTCAACAATCACCAAAAAGGTGTAAACGAGAGAAATCAAGTCAATCAAAGTATCACATGTGGTCTCATCTAGATCACTTGCCTTTCCATGTATTCAAGTTTGAACCAAGGACAAGCTTTTCACACCTCATAAACATAAGGGTCATCTTACACCATGTTAGAATACATATCAATAGCGCATTTTCTAGAGTTGACACTAGGATTGCAAGCACATAAACATGTCATATACCACCACTAGTTCATAGAACCATTCAAAGCAATAGTGGTGCCACACATACATTGAAAACATTTTATTTACCATGAATGAGCCTAGTAAGCATGCATTATGGCTAGATGCACTAACAAGTCCTTAGCAAATATGAATGCCATGACAACCAACTTTTACCTTGGGGTTTGTCAAAGGAGAGGCATGTCATATAAGTGGGGTGCATCAACTCAAGTTGGAGAAGTCAATAATGTTCAATTCTCCCTTTAGCATGCAAAACCTCTTCTCATCAAGTGGCTTGGTGAATATGTCGCTAGTTGATCTTCGGTGCCAATGCCCATGATACAAATGTCACCCTTTTGTGAAGTGGTGCCTTATATCAATGTGCTTTGTTCTTGGATGTTGAACCGGATTTTGGGTCATCTTCCTTGCACTTTCATTGCCACAATACAATGGGACTTTGTCAAATTGGAATCCAAAATCCTTCAATGTTGACCTCATCCAAAGCAATTGAGTGCAACAACTTCCCGCACTAATGTATTCGGCTTCGGCGGTTGAGAGAGCACCACTATTTTGCTTCTTTGAAGACCATAATACTAGTGACCTTCTAAGGAATTGACATGCGCCACTTGTGCTCATTCTATTAATCTTGCACCCTCCATAGTCGGAATCCGAATATCCAATCAAATCAAACTTGGATCCCTTTGGATACCATAGTCCAACATCGTGTGTGCCCTTCAAGTACCTCACAATTCTTTTTGTTGCTTTGAGGTGACTTTCTCTTGGATCGGATTGATATCTAGCACACATGCCCACACTAAATGCTATGTCCTGGTCTTGATGCGGTTGCATAGAACAAACTTCCAATCATAGACCTATACTTCTTTTGCTCAACCATGTTTTCACTTGGATCGGGGTCTAGGCTTCCATTGGTTGCCATTGGTGTGGACATTGACTTGGTATCTTGAAGATCAAACTTCTTGATCATGTCCTTGATGTATTTGCCTTGACTAATGAATATGCCATTCTTCAATTGCTTGATTTGGAGTCCAAAAAGAATGTGAGCTCTCCAAGCATTGACATCTCAAACTCATTGGCCATCATCTTAGCAAACTCTTCACAAAACTCTTGGTTGGTTGACCCAAAGATAATGTCATCAACATATATTTGCAATACAAACAAGTCTTTATCAATCTTCTTGGTGAAGAGAGTGGTATCCACCTTGCCCATCTTGAACTCTTTAGAGAGGAGAAAATCTCTCAACCTCTCATACCATGCTCTTGGTGCTTGCTTCAAACCATACAATGCTTTCTTCAACTTGTAGACATGGTTGGGATACTTCTCATCTTCAAAGCCCGGTGGTTGTTCCACATATACCAACTCATTGATGAAACCATTCAAGAATGCACTCTTCACATCCATTTGATAGAGCTTGATGTCATAAGCACATGCATAAGCAAGCATGATTCTAATTGCTTCAAGTCTAACAACGAGGTGCATAGGTCTCTCCAAAGTCAAGACCCTCTACTTGAGTGTATCCTTGAGCTACTAGCCTTGCCTTGTTCCTTACAACAATTCCATCTTGATCTTGCTTGTTCTTGAAGACCCACTGGGTTCCAATCACATTATAGTCCTTTGGCCTTTCCACCAATTCCCATACATCATTCCTCTTGAAGTTGTTCAACTCTTTATGCATGACATTGATCCAATCTTCCTTCTTTAGTGCATTTACAATGTTCTCTGGTTTTTCTTGTGCTACAAAGGCATGGTGAGCACAAAAGGATGCCAATCTTCTTCTAGTAACCACTCCACTATTGATGTCACCGACAATTTGATCAATTGGGTGGTCTCTTGTAATGTTGGATGGTTGCATCACTTGCACTTGATGACTAGGATGAGGAGTTGGACTAGCTTGTTGCTCTTGATCTTCATCTTGAGTACCACTAGTGCTTGCTTCATTTGAATTTATCTCAATTGTAGTGGTAGTCAATGGAGTGTCATCATCATCTTTCACTTGTCTTGACCGAATGTCACCAATATCAATGTTTCTCATTGCATTCTTTAAGTTGAAACCACTCACATCATCATGATTTTCAACTTTATTTTGAGACCCTTGGGTTTCATCAAATTCAACATCATGAACTTCTTCAAGCTTGCCACTACCCAAGTTCCAAACTCTATATGCTTTGCTTGTGGTTGAATATCCAACTAGAAACCCTTCGTCACATTTCTTGTCAAACTTGCCCAATCTTATGCCTTTCTTGAGAATGTAGCATTTGCATCCAAAGACTCTAAAGTAACCAATGTTGGGCTTCTTTCCATTGAGCAACTCATATGGTGTCTTGCCAAGCATTTCATGGCAATAGAGACGGTTGCAACATGTTGACGTTTCTTAACGCACGATAAATCCGCAAAGCGCACGGAATTGTCATTGTAGCTTTCACCCGGAAGTATTCGGGGTATCGTATTTTCCACGAGGAACGGTTGCGCTCTAATCTTTGAGCAGGGCTACCCTAGGATAACTTATGGATAGTGAGGTATCTTTTAATGGCTTAGGTTTCAGGCACGGGGATTTTCGCTCTTGTTAAGAAGTTGCCGGGCACCGCCCACGCTCAAGAACGGTGTCAGGCAATTAGCTCTACGACGCAGCCCGAACGTGGGGGATTTCAAAGGGGCCGGACAAGGCTTGTCACGACCAAGCCGCCTACCCCTCAACCGTGGGATGCACCGCAAAAGGTAGGAGAACGCTAGCCCAAACACCACGTTTGCACTACCATCCACAACTCTTGGGTCGATCGAGGTTCCCCGGTCAAAGAGTTCCTTCTCCAAGAGTTACGACCCGAAGGTACGACTACCAATCCCGCAAGTCTATAACAGCTAAGAAAATATACTTGAAGAACAATAAGCCAAAAGATAATCACAAGCTTTTCTTACCAAAGTGTAAGTAGCTTGCAGAGGTACAAGCTAAGCGTGGTACCGACAAGTCCGCACTGGTCCTCCTAGGAATCGCGGAACACCGAGGGGCGATCCGGCAGACTCCAGGTAGAGAGAACCAAGATCTCTCTAGCCTTTCCTCTCTCACTCTCCATTAGAAATTAGAGGGGGAAGAAGAAGAAGAAGAAGAAAAAGAAGAAGAAGAATAGAACTCTCCCCTCTCTATTACATTGTGGCTCCTCCTTGTGTTGTATGGAATTGATCTCTTTTTGAATGAGGGGAGAGGGCCTCCTTTTATAGGTAGAGGAGAGGGGGCTCTTTGGAAAATTCTTCTCCCCACATGGAAAGAGCCAAAACCGTCATTGGACACCTTCCTTCTTTTGCGCAAACCGACTAGCGCACGTCGGTTTCACCGGTTTTGGAAGGTAACAAACCGCTCACCGAAGCCGGGCGCGAACCGCCTCGGCCGAGTGCGGCCGCACCAAGGGGTGCTTACAAGCACCTGCTCGGGGCGGTTCGCCCGGGCTTTTGGTGAGGTGTAATATCATTCGTCCTGAAAAGTTATAGGGTGGACTGCGCCCGGCCTGGTTTTGACGTTTTCCTGCGATTCTTGTTTGGGCTTGCCATTTGCTCCTTTGGGCCTTTTTCTATTTATTGATTTTATTTCTTTTTCTTTGTCTTTTTGGTCCAAAGTGATCATCCATGAGTTTGTACCTGCAAGTCCAAATAAACACCAAAACTTTGGAATATGTTAGTTGAAAATCCTATTTCTAGATTGTTTTGGTGTTGTGTTGACGGTATTTAATTAGTCGTTGGTTACCGTCAACACAACAATAGCAAGCCGTGTTGATTGCTTCGGCCTAAAAGGAATGGCTAACATTGTACTCACTAAGCATTGATCTTGCCATTTCAATCAAGGTTCTATTCTTCCTCTCAACTACACCATTGGATTGAGGAGTGTAGGTTGGTGAGAATTGATGTCCAATTCCAAGCTCATCACACAACTCTTCAATTCTTGTATTCTTGAACTCACTCCCATTGTCACTTCTAATCTTCTTGATGGATGTCTCAAATTTATTTTCAACCCTCTTGACAAAAGTCTTGAAAAGCTCAAACACATCATTCTTGTCATGCAAGAAGAACACCCATGTGTATCTTGTGTAGTCATCAACTATGATAAAACCATACTTGTTTCCACCAATGCTAGAATATGATGTTGGCCCAAACAAGTTCATGTGTAGCAACTCAAATGCCTTGCTTGTACTCATTGTGCTCTTGGTTGGATGTGCATTGCCATGTTGCTTCCCGGCTTGACATGCTCCACAAGGTTTGTCCTTCTCAAACTTCACATCATCCAAGCCTCTAACCAAGTCATGCTTCATCAACTTGTTCAATTGCTTCATTCCAACATGACCAAGCCTTCTATGCCACAACCACCCTTTGCTAGCCTTTGAGAGTAAACATGTTGTCAACTTGGCTTCTTTTGAGTTGAAGTCAACAAGGTAGGGATCACCATATCTAAATCCCTTGAAGATCATGTTTGCACCATCATCACTAACCACTTCAACTTCTTGGCTTGTGAATATGTATTTGTAGCCATGGTCACAAAGTTGAGAGACCGACAAGAGGTTGTAATCAAGATGATCAACTAGCAACACCTTTGACAAGCTTTTCTCTTGAGTGATAGCAATCTTGCCTAGCCCCAACACATTGCCTTTCTTGTCATTGCCAAATGTGATAGACTCATACTCATCAATACCCTTGATGCTAATTGACTTGAACATATGAGAATTCCTGGTCATGTGTTGAGTGCACCCACTATCCATTATCCAATGCTCTCCTCCGGCACGGTAATTGACCTACAAAAAGAGATCAATTCTTCTTAGGTACCCAATGTTGCTTGGGTCCTTCAAGGTTAGTCACCAAAGCCTTTGGTACCCAAATGGCTTTCTTCTTTGAGCCCATCCATGGTGTACCAATGTACCTAGCATGAACACCATTGTTCTTCTTTACAAGCATATAAGAATGATCAAGCTTGATAGAAGTAATATTGGTCCTCTTGTTCATGCACTTTTGCTCTTCATGACCAACTTGCTTGCAAGCTTTGCAATAGCTACCATTGTTCTTCACAAAACGAGTTTTGTGAGTAACAAGAGCGGCCTTGCCTTTCTTAGGGATATAGCCTAAGCCCTCCTTATACAAGGATGCCCTTTGGCTACCCAAGCACATAAGCAAGCGGTCCTCACCATCATAGGCCTTAGCCAAGGAGTGATTGAGCTCCTTTACTTTTCTCTTTAAACAAGCATTCTCATGAATAAGCATAGAGTTGTCATTATCTTCACTAGAGATGGATATGCTAGTGATAGAGCTAGTGGAGGTCTCACACTTGGGGGTTGATTCATCAACTAGAATATCACACATGATGCTTGCATTGCATGTATCAACCTTGTCCTCAACTAAGCACAACTTGTGCTCATCAAGTAGAGAGGAATGAGCTTTCTCTAACTTAGAATGAGATTTCTCAAGCTTCTTATGGTCTACCTCTAGACTCTCATAAGATGCCCGAAGCTCACCAAGTTCTTGCTTAAGGCTCTTTGTTTCCTTACGCAAGCCCTTGCATTTCTTTCTACTTTGCATGAACATAACAATGTAATCATCAAGCATGCTTTGCAATTCCTCCCTAGTGAGTGTTTTCTCCTCATCATCACTATCACTATCACTATCATCATCATCATCACCAGTGATAGATTGTACCTTGGTGGCCTTAGCCATGAAGCATGAGGAAGGAGTGTCGAAGAGGGAGATCTTGTCATGCATAGCAAGGTGAGCTTGTCCCTTCTTCTTGTTCTTCTTCTCCTCTTCTTCATCACTTGAAGAGGATGAGCCATCACTATCCCACATAGCCACATGTGACTCATTCTTCTTCTTGGGCTTCTTCTCCTTCTCATTCTTGGCATCATTCTTCTTCCTAGCTTTCTTGATGCCCTTCTCATCATCACTCTCATATGGGCATTCGGCAATCAAGTGACAATCATCATGACACCGAAAGCATGTCATGTTGCCTTTATTCTTGCCATCCTTGGTCTTCTTCTTGGATGATTGCTTCTTCTTGTTCTTGTTGATGTATGTCTTCTTCACATATTTGCCTAATCTTCTCACAAAGAGGGCCAATTGTTCATCAACTTCACTCCCACTTGTAGAAGTGTCATCCTCTTCATCACTTGATTCTTCCTTCTTCTTCTTGCCCTTGGATGATGAGCTAGCCTTGAGTGCCAAGCTCTTCTTGTCCTCTTTCTTCTCTTCTTCCTCCTTGACCTTCTTGTTTGCCTTGTTGATGAGCTCTTGCTTCTTCTTGTCATCTCTATATGAATCATCGGTCATCACCTCATCAAGCAATTGGTTGGGAGTCAAATTCTTCAAGTTTGTCCTCACTAGCATGGTGATGAACATCCCAAACCTTTCGGGCAAACATCTCAAGAACTTCATGTTGAAGGTCTTGTCCTTGATCTCTTCTCCTAGTGCATTGTGATCCTTCACCAACACTTGCATGCGGTGGAACATCTCCCAAGACGCTCTCATCTTCTTCCATCTTGAAGCTATTGAATTGCTCAAGCTTGATATATGCTTTGGCTTGCTTGACGCCTTCGGTACCTTCATAGCATTCTTCAAGCTTCTTCCAAATCTCATGAGCAATGGTGAGAGACTTGACTTGCTCAAAGACTCGATCATTGAATGCCTCATGGAAAGCACTCACGGTCACATCATTGGCATATAGTTTCTTCTCTTCGGCGTCGGTTGGCTCATTGGGCTTTGCAACCTCAAACTTGTTCTCCGTGACAACCCACACTTCTCTATTGATTGACTTGAGGTGTGCGGTCATCTTCACCTTCCAATAGGCAAAGTTGGTGCCATCGAAAGGTGGCGCCTTCTTGGTGTTGTTGACATGAAAAGTCGTTGCCATTTTGTCACCGTGAGAATGTTAAGCCACTCAAATAAAGGTGCCTCGCTTTGATACCACTTGAAAGGTCCTAATGGCTAGAGGGGTGAATAGCCTATTAAAAATTCTACAAACAACACTAAGCAAGGCGGTTAGTAAATAAGACGGCGTAGCGAATAAGCAAATGCTTCAAACTAATTACGCAAGCCTCCTAGCAATTCTAATGTCTCTAATCACAAGCAAAGGCTAGGTTACTAAGTTACACCTAGGTGGACAAGATATACTAACTAAATCTACCACTAGGAGCTAACAAGGTTAAGCTAACTAAACAAGCTACACAACACTAAGTACCCTAACAAGATATACTACGAAAGTAATGCAAGAGGTGCTATAATACAATACCACGGGTGTAGTGTCGAGGTTGTAGCCAATCACCGTGATCACCAAGAAATCTCCAACGAGCAAGAACAAGTGACACGATGATTTTTTACCGAGGTTCACGTGTTTGCTTGCAAGACGCTTAAGTCCTCGTTGTGGCGACACACTCACTTGACGTGTGCTAAGCTTAATGGCCGGTGCCAAAACCCCTATGGGCGCTCAAGCAAACGATCACAAGAGAGGGTCCAACAAGCCACGAGCAATCTACTAGTTCTCCTTTCGCGAATCTCCCGCGGGGTAAGGAACGACCCCTCACAATCACCACCGGTGTGGCCTCAAACAAGCTCCACTTGAGCTCAACACCGCCTCTTGCTCCAAGTCGATAGGGAACCGGGCAAATTCCCAAGAAAATAAGAATCCCGCGGCTTCTCCAAGGATGAAGTGCCTCTAGATACAAACACAATGCAATGCACTTCTATCACTCTCAATCTCACCAAGAATTCGAGTTAATGGATGGAGAGATGAGTGGAGAGGAGTATCAATTGCTCACTAGCAAGTTGGAAGCTTCAAATGTGCAAGAGAGAGAGCATAGAACCGGGCAAACCCATATATATAAGCCCCCCACGAGATAGAGCCGTTGGTCTTCAAAATGGGCACTTTTCGGGGTGACCGGACGCACTGACCGGAACCACCAGCGGGTCCGGTCTAGCGTCCGATCGGTGCTTCCGGTCACTACCGACAAGCACCGGGCCCACAGCTGGCGCCCAACTCCGCGCGTCCGGTCAGGGGTTCCGGTCGACACCGGAAGCGTCCGGTCCAGCTTCCGGTGCCAGCGTCCGGTCAGAATCCTCAATCGAAGTCCAAAACATGCTCTCTGGAATTTTGATCGGACTCGACCGGCAGCCACCGGTGCGTGCGTCCGGTCAGCCTTCAGCGCGTCCGGTCGCCCTGTGACAGCAAATCTTCATCCTTTTCTTTGCTCTTTGCTTCAAACTTGCTTCGCCTCTTGCCATAGGTTGCCAACACGTTCAAGATGACCACGTTATCACCAATGTTAGCACGTCGATAAGTTAGGCAAGATCGAAGTTAGTGCTCTCATTGTCCTAAATGCAATATGCAAGTCAATTGGACCTAGAAGTACTTCACCAAAGGATTGTCACGGAATTCCCTCTTGATAGTCGGCTATCTATCCTATAATGTGATCACACACTCTATCGTGTCTTGAAAACCAAAAGGAAAACCCTATCAAGATACCTTTGCCTTGATCTCGGGTTCCTCTCAAGCCGATCACCGAGCTTGACGATCCATCATGTCCACCATCATCGTCCATGTTCATGATCATCATGCTCCTTGTCATCCATCTAATCCTATCTCAAAGTCATCACTTAGAGCAAAGGATTAGTCCACAAGTGTGTCATCAATTTCCAAAACCAAACATGAGATTTCAGCGGTGGCGCCTGATGCCAAAAGAATATGAGCTAGAGTCTGGCCAAGCGCCCCACGCCCCCACCCCTCCATCCTTGCGCCGGCCAGAATGTAACCTCCTAATTATCGGGCCCACTCGCACTGCCATTGTCCTAAAGACCTCGACAGTGTGCGGCAGATACACCCGATAACTTAAGAAGCCCTGTTGATAACTCATACCAGGATCAACAAAGGAGTAGCTACAATATTACAACATTTGGTACAAAAGTATAGATCAGAGTCTTGGAAGAATAATAACATTAATTTTACAAAATGTGAGTAAGTTATATTTGAGTAAACTTAACTTAATAGCGGAAGCTAGGTAGAATCGAAGATAAACTGGCATCATGTCGTGCCCACCGACATAACCTTGGTTAAACAAAGACGAAGTCAAGACACCGCAAGGGGTTAACAAACCCCGAGTACGGGAGTACTCAACAAGACTTACCCGACTAAAGAAAATAGGAGAAGACTCGGGAATCTTTGGTCTAATAGGATTCAAGGTAAGGCTTTCAAAGAAGAATCAAGGACTCTTTTTGCGTAAAAGCTCACTAGAAGTGAATCCTTACTTTCAATATTTTAATTCCAATTTAGTTTCTCACCTATTCTAGGTGATCTTGCATTATAGCATACACTTGTAGAAGTTCCATCACTTATACCATCTCTTCATAGTTTCATATTTAAACTACGATGTAAGTGGGAAACCAAGTCTCCATATCCGAGAAGCACGGCGATTTGAAATCGATTAACCCAAATTGGGGAGTTCTTTCCACACCACATATGTAGCACCTAAGCTTGCATATATCAACCCTTTCTTGGATACTCAAAACGGAACCGCGCCCTACGCCACCCGAGAATACCGTACACACCTCCAATCCGGGACTTTAACCCACGAGGGTAACATGTACTCCCGCCATCTCTCCACTCCCGGCCATGCGCGGTTGTTATGCGTTCCGATTTGACACCCCCAAGATCGGGCTTACCGGAGTATGTGTCCGAACTAGTTTTCGATCGCCCCGGGGCGACGCCAGACAGGCGTGCCATTGGTCCAAGACCTCGAGCACATGGTGCGTTTCATAGTCTCGGTCCACATTGCTTACAACGAACGGTCCTTAATCGACAAGCCGGAAATACTACACTGTGACTCCATTCTCGATTGCAAATTACCCGACCGGTCTCAACTTCAACACCATATCCCAGTATGGTTTCATCATATAACATCCTTTCTCATCAAATGCCCCTTCGGGCTATCATAAGAGACTTGTCACATTTTGACTCAAAAGTCTAACTAATTTAGCATGGCTAAGCGTTCTAGCATTTTACCAAAACGGCTATCAAGGTAGGTATCGAAATAATCAAGGATGGATAATGCATCAATTAGGTTGTCACTCAACTCCTATCACCTAATGCAAAGCATAAAGCAAAGGTGATATAAGCTTTGTAAAACACAAGGAAATGTTTAAATGAACCAGGGGCTTGCCTTGATTGACTAAATATCCCGAATTCGGACGACGGATCAAAGCACTCGAGCTAGGATCAACCGGATAGCCTTCCTCGGCGCTTGATCAACAACTTCTCGATCACCCTCGTTTACTATACGAAAGAATAACATATGCTTTACATGATGCCGTGTATATAAACATGATGCGCGAGGGTGCATGAAAAGATAAACATTTGAGTACAACTTTCCTTCACGATAAAGTTGCAATCTAACAAAAACCAACTTGTTGAACTACTCTACGAGATATCATCACCATTGCTTAAGAAGCTCTCAAGGACCACTTGATAACGGCATGGTTTAGGGTTCACAAAACAATCCAAAATTCACCCAAAACCCTAAGTTATAAAGCGCTAAACAAATTGTTTAACACATAAAATGATAGGGCATAAAATAATAAATATTTTAATTTTCTCAAAACAAGCTCAAAATTTTTTTGTACAGGTAAATCATGTCATAAAACAGTACCAAAATAATTTTCATGATTTTTGGATAAATAAAACAATTATTAAAAATCAAGGAAGATGCATTTTTCAATTAAAATTTGTATTTTTAAATCATGTCAAAAGTATTCAAAATTCAAGTTTCATATTTTTCATGGATAGACATACCCATGGGAAGACTACACAAAAATTTTCAGAATTTTTGAGCTAGCATTTGAATTTATATGAAATTTGGAAAATCAAACACTATTCAAATAATTGAAATTGAATAAATCATTTTATAAAAAAGAAAAAGAGTTTGGGCTGAATTTGGCTCTGTTATCGTGCATGGCCCATTACTGTTCCTGGCCCGATACTGTTCATGATGGGCCGGTCTACAGTGAATAATGACAAAACCGCCCAAGCCGGGACGGTGTTGGGCCTTAGAGCTCTGATGCTTGGCTCGCATCGCTTCACGTGCCATCGGCACGCAGCGCTCACCGGCGATGCGGCGGCGGCGCAGCCGCTTCCGCGCCGGTGTTGGGCTAAAAGGAAAACGAAAAGTAGGAGGGCGGCCAGGGGCTCACCGTGAGCTTGGGACGGGGCTCGGCGGCGGCGGGCTAGGGTTCGGAGAGGGTCGTGAGAGCGAGCGTGGCAAGGGCGACAAGAACGGCGTTCCGGCCCGAGCTGGAGTCTCGGCTGGGACAAGAAACGAGTTGCTCACGAGTACATCTTTGAGAGGGAGAGAAAACGCAAAGAAAGGCAAGCAAAAGCTCACCGGAGCGAGGAGGTCGACGACGGCGGGTTTCCTCGGGCGGCGCTCCGAAACGTGCCGGAAGGCGGGCTCATGGCGCGATTCCGACGCGAAAAGAGTCGCGGCCGGGTTCCGTGAGGGAGGTTAGGAAGTTGCGGAGCTGCTGAAGTAGATGGTTGAGTGAAAGACGGCTCGTCGACGGCGAACGGACGGCGGCGGAGGGAGGCGATTCCGCGCATGGTTTTGAAAAAAAAGGAAAAAAAACGCGGCCTGGCGGCTATTTATAGGCATGGGAGGGGTTGGACAGGTGGCCAGGGGGCGTCGCGAAGATCCTCGGCAAGAGGTGCGAAGAAGAGACGGCCGTGTGGACGGCGGCGTGAAGCTCAACGCACGGCCGGGGCGCGGGGAGAGGCCGGGTATCGTTTCACCTCAAACCCTAACTCTGAATTTTCAAAATTACTCCCAAAATTTGAACTAAACTCAAAAAATCTCCAAAAAGCAACTTACCTTAATTTTTCAAGATCTACAATTTTCACAATTGGAGCATTTTCAAATTCAGCCCAGAAATATGACTTTTTGAAATGCAGTTCAAAATTTTGAAATTTGAATTCAAAAATTACTTTTAAAATCATGTAACAACTTGAAAAACTTTGTACATGATTTTTGTTCCTCTCAACAAGATCTACAAACTAGCTTTTGGAATTTTTCTCAAATTTTGCTTAGATTTTGAAATATAGAAAAGGGGGTAGAAAGGGTTTCATTGGAATTCAAAATTACTTTAAAATTTTGAACTAAACTTTGAAAACTCAAAATACCAACTTTGTTCAACTTTGAAAAAATCTACCTTTTTGCTTTAATAACCATACCCAAATTCTTGATAGATTTTGAATAAAAGAAAAGGGGACAAACTAGGGTTAGAATTTAGGGTTTTTCCGACAAGGGGGATAAGTTTCGGAATCTGATTCCTCTCGCGTGTTTTCGACCGACAATGCATCTAAACATAAAATAAACTTATTTTAGTTCAATGCAAGACATGGTGAGCTAAATATGCATGCTTTGCAATGATGATGATGACATGTCATGTTTTAGTGAAAGTAACACCGGGGGTGTTACAAGCGCCCCCCTTATTCGCACGGGGCACGCCTTCGGACCCGAGCCCCTCGCCGAGTGGCACGAGCGCCTCACCGACCTCGAGCCCCCTCCTTGAGAAGGAGCCCTAGGCCGGTGGTGGCCTCCTGCCGCTCCCATCTCACCACCGAGGGCAAGGTTGTTGCGACGCCATGCCCCGGCGCCTCGCGTGCGAGGAGCAGCGGCGGCGCCGAGGCCCGTAGTGGTGGTCGAGAGATGGGTTCCCTCCTCCGACGCCGCTTCTACCGCGTCGGGCAGGATGGGAAGGGCATAGCTTCGGGCGGCGGGCGGCGCCTTCCGTACGACGAGGGCGGTGGGCGGCGTCGGCGCCCGCAGCCGGACCGCCCCCACGCGCGTGGTGTAGAGGAAGGTTGCACCGGCGGGGACGAACGACGCTCGCCTACACGCGTGGGTCTCTCTCTCCTCGGTGTGGTTGCGGATACGGGGCCCCGAGACCACGCTATTTAATGTCGGATGCACGCTCATCCCGAATGTTTGTTCTTACGGTAAAGATGTTGTGGATGGGTAGCGGATAGCCTAAAATGCCACCCAACTAAACACAACATTACAAGAGTACGAGGAGTCGTGGATGGGTAGCAGATAACCTAAAATGCCACCCAACTAAAACACAACGTTACAAGAGTACGAGGAGTCGTGGATGGGTAGCGGATTAGCCTAAAATGCCACCCAACTAAACACAAACCTTACAAGAGTACGAGAAGTCGTGGATGGGTAGCGGATTAGCCTAAAATGCCACCCAACTAAACATAACCGTACAAGAGTAGATCGGAGGAGTGCAGCCTAAAATGCTACTCGAGGATCTTGATTTCAAAAAAATAAATAAAAAAAAAAAATCTTTCGCAAAAAAATTGCTACTCGAGGAAACTACAGAAAGCCTAAACCCCCTTTCTCCCCTACCGCGGCCCAAACCTGTAAACCCCGGCGTGCGGCGGGCGGCCGAAATCCCTCCTCCTGCTTTGCCTCCAGCCCGTCCGGCACCGCCCGCTTCCATCGCTTCACCCTCGCCTCCCGCAGTGCCCGCGCGCCGGGGCCCCGCCTCCTCCCTTCTCCACTCAAACCCTAGCCCGGGCCCTCCCTCCTCCGCCCCCGCGCCCGATGCGGCGCCGGCGGCCGAGCCCGCGGGCCTCGCGCTGGAATCAGGGCGGGCCGCACGAAGTCCGAGGGCGACCACCGAGAGGCCCTCGGCCAAGGCGCCCTCAAGGCTTTTCGCGCAGCGCGTCCATGGGCGCGGTCCGCCCTCGTAGCGCCGCGCGGGGCCCGCCGCCGGCGGGCGGCCCTCGGGCCGGCAGCTCGGGCCGAGTCGCCTCTGAGGCGCCGCGCCGCCGCCGAGATCGCCGACTACCGCCTCACAGCGCCGAGGCCGCCTAAGTGGAGGTGGCGGCCGCCCACGCCGGGTGTCGCTGGGTACCGGCACGCCGCCAAGACGGCCATGGGGCCTGGCTGGACGCAGCGACCTCCGCCAAGGTGCCGGACCTCAAGACCCGGTGTCCGGAGGGAGGGAGCGCGGAGCTTGGGGACGCCTACGGGGACGCCGGGCCGAGGCCATGCGCGGCGTCTTTGGACTTTGACAAGGCGCCGCCATTGTGTTCCAAGGCGTTGGGGATTGCTGAGGGCCGGTTCGGTGGGGGACGGCGGTGAAGCGGCTAAAATCCGCGACTTCTCATGGCTATCTATCTTTGGGTGGGTCGCCATGCGGATGCTCTGGAGCAAATTGAGCTTGCAAGGATGGTATATGAGCGTTTGGGATTGAATGTCGAGCTTTCCAGGCTGAAATTGATGGGGCTAATATCCGTATCTTGTTGGGGAGATCAGAGGAGGCGATGAATGACATTAAGAGGGTAATGCAAAACAGCGGACAAGGAGAGCGAGGAGCGCGTAATCGCATATGTCACAATGGCAAAGATATTGATCTCCGAGGAGAGGGCTTCGGACTCGGCGGTGCTTGGAGATTGCTCGAGGGTATCATTGACGCAAAGGATTCCATTGACCCCGGCCGGTTTCTTCGAGATATATGCCGAGATATCAATGTTGTATGAGTCGATGGCACGCTTTGAAGCGCCTTTGACCTCACTTAAAAAATGTCTTTGAGCTTGATGAAGAAAACACTTGCAATTCTTGAGAGCGCCAAGGAGATGCATCACATTGAAGGCAAGCATCTCGGCAAGGATGGGGTGGCTCCTCCCGCATACTCACAATCATAATGCCGATGAGTCGTTCCTTATCCGAGAGAGCGGTTGATAGGTTGAAGAACCGCTTTGGGCCCGACACTTTGGGTTAGGATTTGCTTATAAGAATCAGGGGCAGGCCTATCTTGAAATGGACCAACATCGGTCACCGTGAAGTTCTCTGAGACTTGCACTTGATATTATTGAAGCTACCTTTGGACCAACACATGAGGATTCTATTGACACAAAGCGGTCCCTTGCAAATGCATACGGACCGATGGGAAGGTAATTCATTCCGCATGCTTATTTTTTGATGACTTCCGTTTTTAATGTTCTTTTTTTGTAATGATATAGACATTCAATCTTAACCCTCAACTATTGGTCGTAAGTAAAACCCCTATTTGGATCAACTAGCATTTGCTAGCTAATAACCGTTAGCTGGGTTGGGTGCTTCGTTTGGATCCACTAGCGATAAGTGAATGCATTTGTGGTTTTGTCTATAACACCCTTTTTTTTTTTTATTTGCTATTGGTAGGGCACATGGATAAAGGTAGATGGGAGGGCAAAAGTGTCTTTTTGCAATATATGAGTCTTTGTTAGCTGTGCTAGGATAGCTACTTGAGATACTCCCTCCACCCCAAAAAGGACGCAATTCTAGGTTTTGTCCGATACTATCTTAACTTTGACTAAGTTTATAGGAAATGTTATCGACATTTATAACTTCAAATAGGTATACTATATGAAAATATATTGCATGGTGAATGTAATGATATATATTTAGTATGATAAAATATCAATTATCTTATACAAATCTACTCAAACTTAAGAGGGTTTGACTAAACACTATTCTAGAATTGCATCCTTTTCGAATGCCGGTAGTAGTAGTTTTCATTTGGGTGCCCAGCTAACAATTAATTTGAAAATGCGTTTGGATCCACCCCCCTAATATTTAGCGGGTAATAATTAGCCGGATGGATCCAAACAGGCCTTGGTGCTCTTGTGCTATCCAGTGCTCGTTGAGTCATTACCCAATTATTGTGGCCTACATGACCTTATTTCTTCGCTTTTATCGTTTTACAAAACTTGCCTCTTTGCTTGCCCGCTTATCTTTTAGAATAGATTGTGGGAATATAAAGTTTAAATTTGGTACAAGTAATACTGTAATAGGATGTTGATTAACCGATTAGATGCAATCCTTTGTTATTTACGCACATGTAAGGATGGATTTTAACCCAATGAAAAATCTATTGGTCTAAGAAATGACCTCATCGACCCTTTAAACTAATGTCATTACGTTGTCGTAAATAATACCTGTTGTTTTATGTAAGACAAATTGCAGTCCCTAGCAGGTAATAGTGCACCTACATGCCTTGATCGACGTTGTTCCGATACTAGCTATGTTTACGTGGCAATGAATTTCCCCTTGTTTTTTAGCGCAGGATATAATAGAGAGCCCGGATGGAGCACCCGTGATGCTAACTTCTTTGCCTATTTTTTTGTAATTATAATCACTTTTTGTTTGTTTGTAAACACATTTTAGCATAGTGACTCTCGCGGGCTTTACGCTTGATAATGTCAATATATACAACTGAGTGCAACATTTGTTTTGTATGCTAATTTGTAGCATGGTGCCTTGTAGAGTAACTGTTTTTACACCACGCATATCGCTTTTGGCCATTCTTACATTTAATGCTACTTTGAATGGTTGCAGCTACAAACTTGCTATAGACTTTCAAGAACAAGTCATAGATGCCTACAGTAGGTGTGGCGGTGGTGCCTTCCAGGACCTCGGGGAAGCCGAAAGGCTTCTAGAGCAGCTCAAGAAGAAGGCACAAGGATTGCCTCATGCAGTATTTCCCGCAAATTCATTGCCCCATTCTACCTGAATATAATGATTAGTCTGTCTACATCGGTGCCAATTTAGATGAGTTAATGGTAACTGTTATTTTACAAGTGACCCCTCAAGTTTTTATGTAGTGCCCTTTTCATTATTTATATTCCGTTACTCAACAATGGAAATTGTAGGTGCAACCGCATAAGGGACACATTTGCATTGTTGATTTGAGAATTATATCCTCGCAATAAAGATTCAAATCTTTCAAATTATAACTAGCATATGAAGGCGTATTGTAGTTTGTGTGGGTGAGATTTCATTTGCTGGTGAGGGAGAGCCAAAACGGCTCGCTTGTCTGGGCAAGCACCTCGTTGACTATGTGAGCACAGCAGGCTGGGCGAGGCAAGACCTCGCTGGGAACCAAGCGACCTCTTAGATGCTAGGTTCCCCGCACCGGTAACAGTGTCCATAGCCTATCACATAACAAGCTTGATAGTTTTAGACCTCAAAATTCCCTTTCAATCATCTTTGAGAAAATGGGGACAGAAGACATGCACAAGGATGATAATCCTTCAAGAATTCAGCCCTGTTCGGGGGATTTTTACCTGTTTCTGTGTTTTTATACGAAATTGATCTGATTTCTGTGAATTTCCTGCATTCCAAATGGGCCCTAAATACATCTACAGAGCTTCAATTTTAGGCATCTGGAAATTTTCATTTTGATTTTCTGAGTTCCAGATTATCTGGGCAACTGCTCTTCAGCCAGGATTTCTTATCTTCTTTCAAGATTAATTCTATAGGGGTTAAATAACTAACCATTGTCCTATATATAAAAGGTCCTCCAGACCGTAAGTTTTTCATCCGGTTAGTGTTTCATAACTTTGGTGTGGACAGACCAATCGTCTTGCAAAAGGAACCCGCCACATCCCGAGTCCTTTCCCTTGTGTGATCAAGTGGAAGAAACAATAAATCATTTGTTAGTAGGTGTGTTTTTTCGCCGACAAGTTTGGACCCGGATTTTACAACAGATTAGGGTTGCCGCTAGGTTGGCACCACGACCCCACCGTGTCTTGTCTCGGGTGGTGGAAGAGATCGATTCGGTTTGTTCCCAAAGAAGCACGTAAAGGTCTCAACTACTTGATAGGCGGGGGGTGTGTGTGTGGTTTTGGGGGGTCTCTCGGTGCATGGCTAGAGCCTCCAAACTCGTGAGCTTGTTCTCGTGTCATTTTCTTTGGATCTTAAAGCTTGGTGGCATTTGGTTGTTTTTGTGATGAGTGTGTGTGTGGGTTGGGTCTTTTTGACCCGTGTAACATTTCTTCTTATCTTAATGAAATGGCGTGCAGTCCGCTCTCGTTGGACAAAAAAAAAAAAGGTCCCCACGCTTACAATTCCGAAGTTTTCGATCTTTGTTTGTATAGCCAAATAGTTCGGTCGATAAATGCATGCTTGTCTTTGTCCTTACTTTGATTTGGGCTTCATCATTCCTTTCATGTGGCATTCATAGATTGTTTACCCTGTGCTTGCATTTTTCGAGGACATTATTGCATACTCAAGCGCAAAGCGAATGTTGCTCACTTGTGGAAAGTATGACCTGAAGTTTTAGCATTCGCTTGAACCGATTCAGGAAGCTCCCCGAGTTTATCCTATTATTAGGTAGTTGATGGTCCCTCGATCACTTATCACTAAGGATGCCACGGTTTTTGTTTTAGAGATGCAATGCAATTCTAGTGATGACTTGGTGACAATGTTTCGCCTCGACAGTAGTCTTTTTTTTTTTGAGCAAAGACGGACAAGAGACTATTTTGACTTTAGAGTAATATGCAAAACCGCATCTTTGTATCTTTCATTATGATCTTGACCAAGATTCAGTATTGGTTATGAAGAAAGAAACCATTTTTCGTCTGTTTTTTTGAGTGCCATTTCAGTATTGATTGGCTGGAACAATTCTTTCCATCCACTGGAACATGAATCTTCAACCTTTGGACCCGATCATCCAAACAAGAACAGTTTTTTGGCGGTCGCATCTTCAGAGAGCTCTTCATCACAGCCTCTGGACAATATAAAATGCTAGGAATGGGATCATGTTTTACAAATGAGCAAGCACTTAAGCCTCTTGGAAATTAGCCTTTGAGGAGCTTGGTTTGGTGTGTATCAAAGCCAAGCAAAGCATAGAAAATCATCTTAGCATAGAAACTCATCTTTCTTTATGGCGAGAGAGTCTCTTAATCTTTGCTCCTTTTTCCCTTTGGGTTTTACAAGCCATGTAAAGTGGCGGTTAATGGACCTATATTGGCATATTGCACATCATGGATGACCAAGCGGCAAATGCGCACAATTATGAGAAGATCCCGTGACCGACATTAAGTACAATAAATTCACTCTTTAGCTGCTTTGGGAATGTGTCGATCTTGTTTTATTTTTTGTCGTAGGTACATAATGTGAATAAAGACCGGAAGCACTCTACGGTGTTGTTTAGTCACGCAATCATGCTACCTTCGGTTTAACTTCAGTTTATTCGTTTGATGGCAACCGGATGTATATCAAGTATATATGCTTGGCAAGGCTGGAAGCATGAGAAACATCAATTCTGTAACTTAATTAAAGTGGGGCCGTAGACGGTTGCTAATGCACTCTCAACGCTACATTTCATGATTATTATGTTCGTCACCAATTCGTTACCTTGGCGGCAATACTCCGATGTGCCGCATCACATTGAAAAAGAGTTCATGAACCTTACTTTGAAAGGACTAGCTCGCTACATTTCCTCCCAAGCGTTAATAGATCTCGGATAATCTTATTGTGGTTTCTTTGGTTGGCAAGTTAGTGTTAGCATTGGCCGATAATCACGGATGTTGGCGGGCGTGTCTGTTCCATGTGATGGAGGTGGCGCATCGAAAAAAGGCATTCGTAAGAGTGTGTTACCATTTGGACTCCCAATGGTACATTTCGTTCATGAGCTCATCAATCTGCGGCCGTGGTCATGCGTGGGTGTCCTGAGCTCCTCCATATGCATCGAGAGATGGGCTGCGCGATAGTTAATGGCGACCGTGGCGGGGCGTGGGCGTGGCTGGTTGACCGTTCAAGAACATCGACATCCCGAGCTCACCGCATCGGTCATGTTCTCTAACTTCCAGTACCCCTACAATGGTGCAAGCTGCTTCGGCTCTTTCACCGGTCCTTTGATCCATCATTTGTTGCCTCAACGGTTGGATGCCCTCGAGAGATCGGAAGAACCCGTAACTACACAAGGTTTGTCATCCGACTTCCGGTTGACATTGATTGCCGGTTTGTATATGAGTGCAATGGATAGCGAGCATTGGATGTGATGTGATTCCTCCTTAACATGTTCCGCCCACTTGTCCTTAACATGTGCCCGTTTAGTGCGAGGTTCATCGTGGTCGAAGAAATTCCTTGATTCCTCGCCTATGCTCTTTGGATTACTAAAACGCATGGCCGTGTCTATCTCATTGCTAGAGGAATGTCTCCACCACTCCACTCTATTTCGATACCGGAAATTGGACCATGTCCGCTGAGTTAAGAGATTTGTTTGATTGTTTCGACACCCCGACGCCCCAACCGAGTGATGTTGTTCTCTTTCCATGGTCACACACGATTGCCGTTCAGCCATTGTCAGACCCAGGCCCTTAAGTGGAGCGTGAGGTCGTTATGTATCCGCCCCGGGTGCCGTCTATATGCGGTTTGGAAATGGACATCAAGCGGTTTTCTCCCTCTCGTCCCCTTTGCATCAAGACAGTCCGTACTCTTTCAGTCTTTGTTTCAGTAGCCACATTTCACGGCCTTGTCAAGTAATCTTTCGGTGCTTGTTAATTTGGTAATAAAGAAACCGAAAGCTCTATTAGAGAAATGGACATCAAGCGTCTTCTCCCTCTTCTTAGAGAGTTCTTCATGGAGATTATCATAATAATGTGTTCGAAAGCATTTGGATTGTCGAAACGATGTAATTTTCGGAGGGATCCCTCGCTAGTCGCCTTCGTTATCTTCAAAGATATCTTTGGCCAGCTCCTTTGGAGAGCCAAGAAGAAATACTTTCCTCGCTATTGAAACATGGCTAGAGCAAGTTGTGTGATAGATATAATTTTCTTTGTCTCCTTTTTTTTGTATCTTATAAGCTAGCTTTGTTTTCTTTCTTTCTCTCAGATTCAGTTCTTCTTTGCTTTTTTCGAACCTATTGTAACTGTCTTGGTTGCCCAATAAAATTTTCAGTAGGAGCATCGCTCCTCCTCCCCGTTCTTTAAAAAAAAAAAAGCTCTATTAGAGATACAAGCAAAGGGCTGCGAAATAGTGTTACTCTACTTGATTTTCGTGTAAAGGCTCAATCATCATCTCAACAGGGGTGGAACATTCCAAGTCTATTACAAGATCTCAAAACTATAAGGACAATATCTTTTGGCAACCTTGAGATACCTACTACTACTAGTGAACTCCTTCACTTACCATGTTATCAGAAAACAAACAAGTGGAATAGAGTACACTCCAAAATCCGTGTGCTTGTCTCCTAGTAAATGTCACCGGTGAAAACTCAGTAGCTGCATCCGATTAGTACCGGCCGAGTGTAGTGTAGCCGCCCTCGCTCATTCATGCGCTATCTCGAGCGAGGGGTGTTAGACACAAGAGCTATATCAGCACCGCCAAACGCTGAATCGCTAATGCGTCGCTAGCGGTCAATATTGTTTCCTTGCGGGCAGATTCTACTGATGGCGAAGACCATAACATGCACGTCCATTGGCTTACGAGACTCTATTTTCATGAGGTGTACGCAAAAGGGTTTCCATGATAGCAAACGACAATAACTGCTTCGAGGGAGGCTCGGTAAGCTCATGCATAAGCTACGGGAAGGACAGCTATGAAACATGTCCCCGGTGGCAACCTCCAAGATCCTCCTCTCGTCATTGCCCCAACCCGCCAGAAATCTAGTGGCCTTGTGACTTGTGAGGGGCACTGTTGTTGTGGACAAAATTGTATATCCGTATGGCGTTGTTGTGCATGTGACGGTGTCGCCATGTTGTTGCATGGCATGTTTGGTGCATCCGGGCGGAGCATGGCTTTCTTTCCGATTGTGCGTATTGGCGTATTGCTTTTTTTGAAAGCGTGACCATTGACACCTAATGCATTAAGAAAAAAAAAAAAAAAAGTTTTACACGTCACACACACTTTAGCCAAAAGGCCCAAAACAATTCACCACAACGCACAAAAGCACACAAACAAGAATCACCGCTTAAACGGCGGCTCGATACGGTTGTACTTAAAAGGTAAACTATTGTGCGACGAGAGGGGGAGAAGCGGAGCGGCTATGGTTGTAGACAAGAATCCCTTGGTGCCGCCAACGCCGCCAGGCCGCATCAAGAGGAAGAGCTCGTGCAAGCGATGTCGCTTGGCCGGGCGATCCGTCGTCGCCAAAGTGATTCGAACTTGCTCGCTAGCTCGGGGGACCGGAGTGTCGGCGCCGCTTCGGCCAGGGCGTCCCTCAAGCTTGCTAAGCAACACCAACATCGCCTTCCACTCGGTTGTGGATCGCGCTGCTCCTGTTTCTCAGCGAGGCGGGGCTGTCTCATGGTCCAATCCTCATCGGTGATTTTGGACGGCGGAGGGTGGGGCGCCGCCGAGGGCGGCTCGTCGGCGAGGGTGATCGGCCGACGGGGAAGTCCCCGCGAAGCGGCCAGAGGGTACCTGACGGCGTGCTTCCCAAGAGACCCCGGTGACAACGACGGTTCCGGGGCTGGTGAGGAATAGAGGCGGCGCGGGCAGCGCCGGTGTCGACTCGTGTCGGCATCACTCAACTTGTCCCCCGCAAAGCGAACACAGAGTAGGGGAAGGATCTTACGCACGTTCTCCCTCCTAGAGGACGGCACAACGTCCCTGAATGGTTCATGGAACGTATTGGCGTATTGCTGATTTTAATTACTTATTATCTGTGTCATATTTAGAGAAATGGTATTTGAAATTTTGAATCCAAAATCAGAGCAGGTTGTAGAAATATACAGAGTAGAATCACAATGATTTTTTGGACACAAATCTTCTCTCTATATCGAAACAAAGAGGCCATTTTGATTGGTTTCTTCACAAAAGAGGTCTGTGTTCACCCCCACCCGGCGGCCCCCAACACCCACACAGGTCTTTTTCGATCATAAACGAGGCGCTGTCCGGTTGTTACCCCAAAAGTGCATTGTTCCCAAACCATGGAAATCCATGCTCCAGAGCCATTGTTCCACCGGAGCTGGCAGCAGTAAGATGAGATGAGAAGGCCTAGGCAGCTAGGCGTGTAGCAGCATAATATGCACCTGCAAGCCGTCACCACTCACCAGCGATGCTCGATGCGACGCAATGCTCGGCAGATTAGATTAGGTAGGGGTCCCGACGGACGGACGGACGGACGAAGAAGCAAGCGGAGCGGATGGATCGGAAGCACCCATCCCAAACGTGCAGAGCGTCTCCCGCCTTTGGCCGTGCAGCATCGTCGCTGCTGCCGTTCGTTTCGCGCAATTATTCCGGGTTGGGGTTGGTTCGCTAGTTCCCCCCTGCCCTGCGCCTGGTCCCCTCGGCGGAACATCGCCGGTGACCCATCGATGCCGCCGCACCCGAAAGCACGCAACAACGTTGACACCCCACCCTCCATTAGCCTCTTAATGATTGGACCAGCCAACCAAATCTACCCGCGAACGAAGCAAAAGGACCCCGTGCGGGCGGTGCGTCCTGCCTGCCTGTCTCGTACTCTCGTATCGTCGCTTGTGTAAATAGAAAATAAACTTTCTGCTCAACTGACTCGCCTGCTCAAAGAAAGCGAGGAACGTCGTCGTAGCGATTTCAGCGTACGCACGTCGTGCCGTGCGACGGGCGGCGGTTAAAAAGAAGGCGCTGACAAGTTATCGTTGACTTAATTATTATAGCTGACATGTGGGACTTCAGGCTGACTAGTTAGAGACTCCTGGTGTTACGTAGAGTATTATGCTCCCCCCGGCCTCAAAACACTTCACTTTAGAGGCTTTTCTAGATTTGTTGCTAAAGTGTCAACTACTTTCGGATGGATAGAGTAGTGACAATCAGGGGCGAATCTAGCCTATACCATCGGGGTCGGCTGACCCCGACGACTTTCAAGAAATTAGTATAAAAATTACTGTTAATCACTGCTCATCAATAGTGTTAAACCTAATTTGTTAACGCAATGACCCCGATGAGTTTAGTGGCTAGATTCGCCACTGGCTGACATGTAAGGCTCCTTAGCCGCATGACCACCGAGGACTGTATGGCATAATGAAGGTCCGATGGCGCGAGGGGAATTGAACCCAGGTTTGAAAAAAATATAAAAAAAGTCAATAGGTGAAGCCTCACCCCATTTTTTAAATATTTTTTCAGACCTATTTTTATTCGCTCCCATCAGTGAATCGAACCTAGACTTGCTTTGACGCTTCTTTCACCACTCGGTGGTGCTTTAACAATTAGGCTAGAGGCTCTTTTGAACATAGACATACATATGGTAAAAAAACCAATTCGTCAAGGGACTGCGGCGGACTCAACCACACATTCGTTGAAGTAGTGATGGCCTACACCAATGGGAAAAGTAGCACACGTGAGCTCAAAGATCTACTATGTCAGCTATAGCATAACATGTTGTAAGCTAGCTCGATCTAACACGGTTAATGTGTGTCTAATGAGCACAAAAGGGTAGAGGAGGCACAGACTATACTATGTCAGCTATAAAATGAATGAACTATAGCGCATTTAACTTAAAAAAAATAAGACGACGTTTTAAACGTGCCAAAGTAGCTAGGCTTCATATGATGGGAAAAAAATGATGAAATGCAGCATGTAGAGACGTAGCAGTGGTAGTACGTACGCATCACATGAGACGAGCTCTCCGTACGCTCCCCACACATCGTGCACGAAATTCACTGGGCCGGGCTGCCGGTAGGCACAGGGACCATGAAGAGGCCGGTTCCGGTACGGTCCCGGCGGCTGAGCTGCCATTCCCCCATGCCGGCCTTGGCGGCACGTACGCGGACACGAACACGGGAGGCACCGGCGCGCGGCGGCGCCCGATGGATGGATGGATCGAGCTGGTTTCGCTTCAAGGCACGTCCATTTCGGCGTACGTACCCCGCAAAGCGAAGCGCGCACATGGCCGGTGCCCGGTGGCACGCGCGTGCCGGCCCACGCCACCAGCACTCGGCCGTGCGTGGCACACGGCACACGAGCCCAGGGGCTGGCTGCCGCGCGACACCCGCATGCTCGCCGCGCTGGCCTACGACCCCCGATTTAGACTAGGCCCCAGCGCAGCGCAGCGCGTCGTAAGCTCTCGGCATGCAGCGGCGAGCGAGCTTTTTTTTTCGCCCCGGAAATGTCCAATCCGCGGCTTAGCTGCTCCCTGGCCGTGCACTGGGGTTGGGGTTGGGTCACCAAACGCCAGTAGTGTTGTTGATGGCTGGCTGATCCATATGGTGAGAAAAACAAATCGCTGCTTCGTCTTGTATCATTGTACGTCCTGGAATGATGCGGAGAGCTGGCTGCCGGCCGGCCGGCTGGGCTCACGGCCGACCGACGTCGCCGTCGTCCACCCAGGACGGCCAGCCAATGTCATCATGAAGACGGTTAGCAAACGGATTCCCACCTTGTACATTGTTGAAATGCCCTCTACTACTACAATGAAATCAAACGGCAGAACTCGTGGTCATCATGAAGACCACGAGCGTGATCCGTCACAGAAAGAGACCTGCAAACCTGTCCCCGGGAACCAGAAAACAAGCAAGAAAGAGACTCGCGATCGCAACCATCAGCAGCAGAGCGGGATGTCGTTACGTTCCTCGTCACCGGGCACAAAAAGCCACGCGCGCGCGCGTCGTAGATTTTTTTTTTTTTTTTTTTTTGCAGTCACAGCTACGTAGTAGGAGTAGCGCCTAGTACTAGTAGTACTCTAGTGAAAAAGAATAATAAAAGAGAAAGAATTGACCATGACGATCTACAGTGCTAGTATCAGGTAGCGGGCAGCAGGGTGTTCTGACTGCACGGCCATGGCATCCGTGGAGGATCATGAATGCACGGACGGATCGCGCGCTACTTGCCTTTGCGTGGCGAGGAGCTCCTGGATGGACACGTAGAGGTGCTTGCCGCAGGAGGAGGAGGAGGAGTCGAGGGAGAAGGACCGCCGCAAGGGCTGCACCACCGCGAACTCCGTGTCCGTCGCCTTCCTCGTGTCGATGGCCTCGTCGCCGACGCTTGTTTCCGCCTTGCTGCGCTTCTGCTTCGGCGGCGGGTGTCGAGGGCCTCTACCGCCGCCGCCTCCCGCGGCGGCAGGACGAGCAGTGCCCGTCGTCGTCGTCGTCGTCCCGTGGCTGTTGAACCACCTCTCGTGCTCCCCTCGCACCTCGATCACAATGCTGTCGCTGGCGAGCGCGTCGTCCCGGCGCCTGGGGAGGGCCGCCGCAGCCGCCGTCGCCGCCAGGGCCCGGCGAGCCGACGGGAGGGCCGGCAGCGTGACGTCGCTCCGGCAGAAGAAGGGGCATCGCGCGCTGCCCTGCAGCCACGTGTCGATGCAGTCGATGTGGAAGGCGTGGGAGCAGTTGGGCAGCAGCCGGACGCGCTCCCGCTCCACGAACTCGCTCAGGCACACGGCGCACTCCGACACGGATATCCTCGGCGCCACGGCGCCGGCGTCGCAGGCCGCGGCCGTGAACTTGACGACGGGGAGCATGCGGATGAGCGGCAGGCCCAGGCCCCGGCTGCCGTCCTCGGTCGCTGAGGCGCGGCCTGCGACGGACGACGCCTCCCTCCCGGCCGCCGCCTGGCCCACGCGCGCGCCGGTGCCACGGCGGGTGGCGCGACCACACCCGCGCAGCAGCTGGCACTTGGTCACGAACGCGTAGTAGCTGGCGAGGAGCGCGAACGCCGCGAGGATGCCCACGACGGTGATGATCACCATGGTGATGCTCGCGCTGGACGACGACGACGGCGAGGGATGAGAGAACGAGCTGCTGGAGGCGAACGGTGGTGGCGGAGGATCCATTTCTACTCCCGGTCCCGGTCCCGGCCAAGATCGATATCAAGGCTACTAGCCCGGAACAGTTGAGGGCAGCGTACGGCGGGGAAGAGAAAGCAAAGCTTGTGAGGGAGACGTAGAGCGGCGACGGACGTAGCAGTGACAGCCAAACCAACGGATGGCGGCCAGGCTTGTGCGTCAGCAGTGCAGCTGATGCCGAGAGGGTTTCCAACTTGATATCATCGCAGGATAAAAAGGGACGCCATGGCCAGCCAGCTTGTGAGTCCTATTTGTGGCTTCAGTTGAGACCCGACTTGTGCACTGCCTAACCGGCTAACCGGTCGGTGGTTATGCCAGATTTGAGGTGTGTTTGGGGTTGAGTGCTGGATAAGCAACCGATCGAGATCCTGACCGTCCGTTGGCCATCCGACGACGTGAATGTGATCGAGCGAGTCTGATGTGATCCCAAACCCACAAACAAGCGAAATAGAACAGGTGATGGACAGTGATAGACAACTACGCCGAGGCGCGGGCGGTGTCTTGCCGAGTAATTCGGGCATTGACATCTGTGTGCTACAGCAGCAGCAGCCTCGCAGTCGAAGTCGCAGGGCAGTTGTCGACGGACGGCGAAAGGACGTGCCTCTGCCGCCTCACCCCCTCCTCGTACACGCCGTGCAGGAGTTACTCCTTGGTCTGGCCGTCTGGCTCTGTAGAAACGGGGAAGTTTCGGTTCGGTTCTCGGTGTGCAGCAGTCCTGCTCCTAACCTCGACGTACAGACAGGGTTAGGCGTCCGGGCACTTTCTTTCTTCTTCAACTGCTCGTGCTCCCTTTCTCCTCCCGTAGGCCATACTTGCATACACACGAAAAGAAAAACACCGTGCGTTCGTGCCGTGCGCTCTGTCCCCAAAAAATAATATATAATGGTGGTGCTGGTGATACGCGTGACAACGTGAGACGGACGGACGGTCCTGATCACCACCACCGATCGGACAATCGGACATGAGCAGTGGATTACTTGGTACTGCCCTGCCCATCAGCAGCCCATGCCATGCGGTGCGGCCGAGGAGACGGCACGGGAGAAGTAAACAACAGAGGCCAAAATCATTGTCCCCGGCCCGGCCCTCAAGCGGCAGCAGCACTGCAGCAGGCAGGCAGCAGCGACTAGCGACAGCAAAACTAGCAAGGCTCCATCCTAGACTAGTTCCTACTTCTAGTAGACTTGTACCCTTCCTGTTCTGTTGTGTTCACCGCGTCTCGCCGCCGTCCATTTCACGTCCTCGCCCCCCGGTCGGTCGGTCCCGTCCCCCGCACAACAGCACTTGCCCTGTGTGTGTGTGGGCTTTTTGCCGGTTGCGGCCTCGTTTCGTTGGTCGTCGTCGGGTCGGCAGCGGTTAAAAGCAAAAAAAAAAAAGGCGCAGCTCGCGGGCCACACGTCCATGCGGCTGTGTCCGGCGCCGGCCGTGGATCGCCGCGACAGCCCAACAGTGCCCCAACAGGGTCGCGCGGCCTGCTCCGCTCGGGCTCGCCGGTGGTGTGGTAGAGCCGGGAGCATGTAACCGCAGCGGATGTCGCGAATGACATGAACGGCGGATGGGACGTCACGCGCGCCCTGCCCCTGCCCCTGGCCCTGCCCAGTGCCCCGGCTCCCGTCCCGGCCTACAAAATCGCAGCTGCAACCGTGCGTTTCAGCTGTGCCGCTGTGGAATGCGCAGCGGCAGTTCTGATGTTGTTTTCGGCCTCCTGGCCTCCGCTCCGGGCAGCGAAATCATATTAGGCAAGATTACAGGCCCAACAGAAATAGCGATGGGCCGAGCGGGCATCGGATGTGCCCCCAGTTCTGTTGGGCTATAGGCCCATTAATAACGTTCCGAGCAGTGTCTCGCCGTCACGGTCCACGCGCCGATCCCAACAGCATGGCCAATGGCGAGTACACGGCGCGGACGACGGCGAACCCAAGTCGCCCGCCCCGCTCAGTTGACGAATGCGGTGCGGTGCGTGCGCCGGACCGGCGGAAGCTCGCTCTCCTGCGTTGAAACTTGAAAGATCGTGACCCCGACCCCGGCGGGGCGGCGCGAGCACGATGGTGATTGGTGACTGGTTGCCGCACGGTTGCTGACTTGCTGCAGCTGCAAGTTGCATGACCACGCGCGCTAGCTCCCAAGCAAATCACGGCTAGTCGGCCGGACAGGGACGGACGTCGTACTCGTACGCGCGCCCCTTCTCGCTTCTGGCGGCAGAACAACTAGGATGATTGTACTGTAGACGACTGGTCCTGTGTTCTTCAATATTCCGACAGAGCTAGTTTCGTCTAAACCTTGGAAGGAAAATACAGGCAAGAAGAGAAAAGAGGGCAAGCCTGAAAATTGCTCTTTTGTCTCATTAGGGACATAAGATCGTCACATCGCTAAATCCGGTATATCAATCCAAATTTTTCTCAGGATGGTCCAGCTATGGCAGTATCCTTAACCTCCTTGGATGCTCGTGAAGCGCGTTATGTAAACTCTATTCCTTCTAATAAAAAAAATCGCACAAGCACTCGTGCGTATTCACGAAAAAAACTGTGCATACTTTGGTGTTTCATTCAGTTTGAACACGAGCTGGAGTGTGGACCTAGTGGACTGCTGCTGCTGGAGTGTAGACAGCACCAAACCGTTGGCACTGAACTAGGACTCACAATAACGCGAGATAAAAAAAAAGAAAAAAAAAAAAAAAAAAAAGAAAAGGGATTCACAGTCAAAACGCGGCCAATGCCCTCTGGCGCATTCGTTCCTGTCTGTCGACCATCTAGCTATTCCTGTCGACCGTTGGCACTGAACTAGGACTCGGCCAATGTAATCACGGGGAAAGTCAACGATCCATACTTCCAGAGAAATGATTTGTCTGACGCGGAATTACAAGGCAGATTCTATTCCATGGATCGTTCATGTGAGTGTATTATTCGTCGCCGCGCAGCGCAGCAAGCAAGGCCTGCTGAATTGCTGCTGCCAGACGCAAGTCAACCCCCGTGACGCGCTGCTAATCAAGTGGAGATCCACATGGAACGATGCACCTAGGCCAGGTATAGTAGAACTACTCGTAATCCGGCCGTTTCCGCGCCCTCTCTTCTTGTTTGATTGCGCAAAGCGCGCAGCCTCCATTTCTTTACACTGTCGCCGTCAGGCTACGCAGGTTGGCCGCCGTGCCACCTTCGATGGTCAACCCTGCGACCCATTATCGTTTAGTGTGGAGGAACGTTCACGGGTCGCAATATTAGTTATTCCCCTCAGGTAATAAGAAAAATATTTATCTCATCATTACTTATGGCTCATATCATATATATACTACTTCTGCATACAACTTCTGCTGGTTGTCAAAAACAAACAATACACTTCTGCTGATGCCTACTGGTCAAGAAAAGGGTTTCGGTTAACCAAACATGGTGTTGATGCTCGGCAGATGGTGGCTTGTCATGACGGTACACTACACGTAGTTAATTGGTTTGATGTCTGCAAATTTGGTGGGTGTGGGTTAGGGTTACATAAACCTACCTCATGATGTTGACTTGGGGCCTTGCAATGCAACTAATGTGGTAAGCAAGTGGAGGATCATATCCTTGCGTGGCCCCGCGATTGATCTTATATCATCATCACCGTCCGCACGTAATTTAAAAGCCAAGCGTACTCAAACATTTGTGTCAAGGACGACAAATAAGCACCAACAGAATAAAGTTTCATCTATGATCGCGAGCTTATGTCAGCATGATCGAAACATGTCAATCAGCCCTGGCATGCATAGAGATATAGCCGTGCGTGGTGGTGGGACAATAATCAATATACCTTGCCTGTACCCTGTTAGGTCGTGGGTGACACCCTCAAAAATTAAAAAACTCACTATTGAAAAACAAATTTTCGCCATATTTACTGATTAAATTTTCACACATACAAGAGCAAGACACCCCTCTAATTTGACGGTGCAGGATAACCAACAAAGAGGCCAAATGGTAGGGGCAAGCATATATGTCTTAATTAGTACTCCCACAATGTTAAGTTACATGAAATTTGGCTTTTTTTTCAAATACATAGTTTTTGTTATGTGATTAATATACATTATGTTTATATTTAACAAATTTAGGGCACTAAAAAAAAATCTTAAATGCCTTGTACTCTCTCTATTCTAAATTATAAGTCACTTTGACTTTCTGGTACATCCATTTTACTACATACTCCCTCCGTGATGCATATATGTCTTAATTAGTACTCCCACAATGTTAAGTTACATGAAATTTGGCTCTCTTTTTTTTCAAATACATAGTTTTTGTTATGTGATTAATATACATTATGTTTATATTTAATAAATTTAGGGCACTAAAAAAATCTTAAATGCCTTGTACTCTCTCTATTCTAAATTATAAGTCACTTTGACTTTTCTGGGTACATCCATTTTACTACATACTCCCTCCGGGATGCATATATGTCTTAATTAGTACTCCCACAATGTTAAGTTACATGAAATTTGGCTCTTTTTTTTTCAAATACATAGTTTTTTGTTATGTGATTAATATACATTATGTTTATATTTAATAAATTTAGGGCACTAAAAAAATCTTAAATGCCTTGTACTCTCTCTATTCTAAATTATAAGTCACTTTGACTTTATGGTACATCCATTTTACTACATATTTAGATATAATAATATGTATAGATAAATAACAAAATAGATGAACAAAAAGGTTAAACTGACTTATAATTTAGAACAAAGGGAGTAATAATTTAGAATGGGGAGTAAAAGGATAGGATGCATATATATAGAAGATGATCAGGTCGGTCATGGATGACACTAAAAGTGGCTATGGCGCCGCTGGCTGGCCGGGGGTGGCGGTGGAGCTGCACATTTTGCATGCCCAAGGGCTTACACACAGCTATACCAGAACAGGCAGGCGTTCATTACTGCAGGCGTTAGTAAAGTTACACGGTTTAGTTTTTTTTAAAAAATCTGGCTTAATCAATTTTGCAACAAGCCTGATCGATGGAATGGTGTCAAGGATCAGTAATGGAGGGACGACGAAATGGTAATGGCAATGTTACACTAGTTGACATGTCATCCTTCGACATCTGGTGCACCAACAAGCACGGATCCACCACGTACGAACACGAGGACAATGCGCACTGCAGGGACACGCGAGATTGATGCAAGAACTAATGATCTCAGTAAACAAGAAGCGAAGTATCTCCTCTATGGCTGTACATTGCATGCACACGACACGACTGAATCAATCAACGATGAAGCGAGCAAGTGCGGGAACAGGTTAATCGATCGATGAGCGACACGAACCAGGAGCCGCCGCCGTCAAGGGTCGAGGTGGATGGGCAGCACCGTGCTCCGCGAGCTCCGGCCGAGCCCGAACGACGACAGTAGCCGCCGGAACCGGCCGCTCGTCTCGCCAGCGCCGCGGTCAGCGACGTTATTGCTGCTGCTGTCGCCGCCGGCAAGGCTCGGGCCGGCCTCCCCGGAGCTGCCAGCATCAGGAGAATCCTTGGTCAGCGGCTTCCGGCCGAGGCCGCCCACGAAGCAGTCCATGGAGAAGGAGCGCGTGATGGGCTCCTGCGCAGCGGCGCCGGTCTTGGTCGGGAACCTGCAGGAGCTCCCGTACCCGACCCTCCCCCGGCGGCGTCGTCGATGCGCCGCCCATCCCCGAGCGGCTGCAGGTCGCGACAGGACGCGTCGCCGTGGTCGTCGCGGGCGAGCGGCAAGACGGCGCCGCCGGTGACGACGGTGCGGCAGAGCGGGCAGCTGACGTTGTGGTGGAGCCAGGTGTCGATGCAGTCGATGTGGAAGGCGTGGGAGCAGGTGGGCAGCTGCTTGAGCCGCTCCCCGGGCACGAACTCGCCGAGGCACACGGCGCACTCGGACGCGGACGACTCCTTCCCCGGCGGCGGTTGTACCTGACAACGGGGAGCGCGGCAACGACGTCCGGGTCGAGCCCACCGGGGAGCTCGGCGGCCTCGTGGTCGGTGAAGAAGACCGCGGAGACGCGCTCCACCATGCGGCGGTCGTCGCGGCGCGAGCGGTGGAGGAGCAAGCCCGACCCGCCACCACCACCGGGACCCCCGCCGCGGAGCCAGCAGCGGACCACGAGGAAGTAATAGCTGATGAGGATGAGCGAGGTGACCATGAACCCGATGGCGATGACGATGGCGATCGGGAACGCCGTGGCCTGGCCGCCGTACGGCGGCGGGGACGACGCGTCCGGCGCGCCCGCCGTGTCCATCGTTGGTAGACGTGCGCGCGCCTCGCCTGAGCAAAGTCAATGCCTGCGCGAGGACAGATCAGCCTCGGGCAGGCGACTAACCGACCGGGCCGAGAAAGAAATAGGCGGACGACGCAGCTAGCGAGTGATCCAAGGAAGCGAGCGAGAGAGGCAGCGAGGTGGAGGAGAGCTTGGCTGCTGGGGTGTAGTAGCCGGTGGTCGGTTAATAGAAAACTGCGGCACGCCAACTCAACTCGCGAAAGAGGTGAGGTGAGTGCCTGCCGGTGTGTGCGGGGGCGGCGAAGTTTGAAGCGCGTTTTATACGTGCGATCGAGTGGCGTGGTGGAAGTGGAAACTGCAGCGACGGTTCAACTGCTGTGGGGACGCGCCGACGGGTCCCTAGCTGCCTCGCGCCCGGCCCAGGTCAACTCCTCGCCGGAGTCGGCTGCGCCTGTGCGGAACGTGTGCGAGCGACCGGTGTTTGCGACTCTCCGGCGGCCTGGAACCATCGCTGGCAACGGATCCACTAGCGGAGCCGCCGCCGACGGCAGCAGCTGTCCCTGTACGCTGTCTGCAGCTTCCAAACTGATCGATCACAGCAGCACGCGTTAGAAATCTGGCGTTGCCACGTCACCAGCATTTGACTATTCCGGAGCGCACACGCACTTGTCCGGAGTGACGACTAAGCTGGGCTTAGAACGGTCCACCCCCGTGCTGTCACCCGATCGAAGAGATTATTATCCGAATCCTTTGATTAGGGTGGTACTTGTACCTAGCCGGCGGGCAAGATAGATCAATAATGCATGCAAGTGACTGTGATGATGGGTTTGTTTCGAGCAGCGCCATTTTCTATTGTTACGTTATTATGTTACATATATATGAACCTGCCCGGCTGCCGCAACCGCCGTCGTCGGCCGCCTAACTCGAGTTGGCTAACACTGTACACGAACCGTGTATGAGTTGGAAATGTTTTCTTATCTTCGCCGAACTAACGCTTTACGTGTGTTGTCAAAAAAAAAAAAAAAAACGCTTTACGTGTAAGCTCAGCTAGTTTATCCGCAGGTTTTAGTTGAGATTCACGGAAGCCTATTAGAAAAAAAATGTTGTAAAAGGAGTGGTTCTGACTGCCTCAGACTAATCTGATCATGTTGCTTGGATCTATTTGTCATTTTTAATTGTCCAGAATCAACACCAGTTTGCGTATACACCTACACCTAGCTACTGCTCCGTCGATTTCAAATTATAAATTGTTCTGGATTTTTTTTTAATATATTTGGGTTGCTATGCGTCGATGTTTCAAAGAAGTCAAAAAGACTTTTAATTTGGAGGGAGCACGTATCATTGTAGGCTGGATAAATATAATTTCATTGTTTGCTTTAGGTCCTGTCGCTCCCATGCTGACGACTGAAAAAGATTGTGTATCACGTTCGTTTCATCATAAAATAATTGGTTAAAAAAAGTACGTACACCTGCTTAATGTCATTGGAAGTGTTGTGTTAAAAGGGAAATTATTTATTATTTATAGATCTATAAAATCCCAATCTAAAAGGGAACATGAAGAGCTTTTTTGTTACCAAAAGGAAAAAAGTCCACATTCCCTCCCCAACTATCACAGAAGTTCGCTTTTCCTCCCTCAACTCTAAAACCGGACAAATCACCTCCCTCAACTTTTCAAACCATGCATTTTTCCTCCCTCAGGCGGTTTTGAAGGCGGGTTTGCTACAGTAACCCCGGTTTACTACAGTAACCCCGGGTTTGCTACAGTGTCCATTCCTTTGTCTTCTCTTTTTTTTTTTTTTTTTAATTCGGTTGAATCTTTAACAAATCATAGTAAATCATAGAAAAATCATAAAATAAAAAATCTAGTTTTGTTGGACTCCACATGAGTAGATCTACACAGTGAATATATAATATGATATGCTTTAGTACAAAGTTTTTTTACTACGTAGGTTTTGTCTTTTTTTTTTTTATTTATTTGGTTTGAATCTTTGAAAAATCATAAAATAGAAAATCCAATTTTGTTAGACTCACATGAGTAGATCTACACGAGTGAATATATAATATGGTATACTTTAGTTCAAAAAAAAATAATTATAGAATTTACTGCTACGAATTATTTCAATTAATTATATATTCACGTGGTACAACTTTGCACTAAAGCATATCATATTATATATTCACCGTGTAGATCTACTCATGTGGAGTTCAACGAACCTAGATTTTTTATTTTATGATTTTTCTATGATTTACTATGACTTTTCAAAGATTCAACCGAATTTTAAAAAAAAAAAGAAAAGACAAAGGAATGGGCACTGTAGCAAACCCGGGGTTATTGTAGCAAACCCGCCTTCAAAACCGCCTCGAGGGAGAAAAAATGCATTGTTTGAAAAGTTGAGGGAGGTGATTTGTCGGTTTTTGAAGTTGAGGGAGGAAAAGTGAACTTTTGTGACGATTGGGGAGGGAATGTGGACTTTTTTCCTTACCAAAAACATTATGGATGCTATCCTGGGCCCTTGATCGGGGAATTTAAATGGGCGGTTTACTCGTAAATTTGTTATGGGGCCTTGAGTGGAAAAAAGTCTACTTTTGGTCCCTCAACTTTTTGCGAAAGTCCGATTTTGGTCCCTCAACTTCAAAACCGGATAAAGCGAGGTCCCTCAACTTTTGAAACCGTGCGATTTCGTCCCACAGGCGGTTTTGGACCCGGTGGTTTCGCTACAGTAACTCCGGTTTTGCTACAGTGACCGTGGTTTCGTTTTTTTTTTTTTTTTTTTATTTATTTGAATCTGAATCTTTCAAAAATCATAGTAAATCACAGAAAATTCATAAAATAGAAAATCCAATTTTGTTGGACTCCACATGAGTAGAGCTACGCAATGAATATATAATATGATATACTTTTTGTACAAAGTTTTTGCTAGAAGGTTTTGCCTTTTTTTATTTCAACTCAATCTTTAAAAATCATAGTAAATTACAGAAAAATTATAAAATAAGAAATTCAATTTTGTTGGACTCCGCATGAGGCGCGCAATAACACAAAGACGTAGTTCTTGTGGCTCTTTTAGCCGGGTTAGGTTAGCTAGGTTTTGCCGTGGCCGATCCAGACGCACGCTGAGTCAAACCTGATGGATCCTGGCCAATAAATTAAATAGTACACCTATATATCTTTATTGTGTAAATATGCTCATGTGGAGTCTAGCAAAATTATTTTTTCAATTTTTGATTTTTTTATAATTTATTATGATTTTTAAATATTGAGCTGAAATAAATAAAAAGAAAAAAGGCAAAACCTTCATAGCAAAAAAATTTTATATTAAAGTATACCATATTATATATTCATTGCGTAGCTCTACTCATGTGGAGTCCAACAAAATTGGATTTTCTATTTTATGAATTTTCGTGATTTACTATGATTTTTGAAAGATTCAGCCAAATAAATAAAAAAGGAAAAACGAAACCACGGTCACTGTAGCAAAACCGGAGTTACTGTAGCGAAACCACCGTCCCAAAACCGCCGAGGGACGAAATCTGCACGGTTTCAAAAGTTGAGGGACCCGCTTTGTCCGTTTTGGAGTTGAGGGACCAATCCGGACTTTCGCAAAGTTGGACCGAAAAGTAGACTTTTTCCTTCGAATTCAATCTGCCAGCTGAAATGAAGCCTGGTTGGCCATTCAGGTCATTTGGCTAACACTTTCCGCCCAATACCGAGCTGGTAGCCCGTTTTTTTTTTTCTTCCCCACCCTTTTTTTTGAGTTAAATATATCGACGGCCTTTAATGCTTTGTGTCACTTTGGTTTACTGAACTCTCAAAATCAAAATTCTCCCCTAAATTTTTAGTGTTGTGCCACTTCGGTCCACAAACTTTCAAACCGAACCCCTTCCCCTAAACACGTGAAGTGTAAATATGCATAGTCGTATTCTACCTTGTTAGCTTTTAGCGTGTCCAGCGTGAGCTCCACGTCGCTCTAGATCCTCTGTTATGAGTTTTTCGGCTAAATAGTCTCAGCTCCGGCTACTCCATCGTGGATCTGCTCCAAAAAATGGTGGAGTAGGCTCCAAATCTATGGATTTGGTGGAGTACCTCAAGGGGTGCTCCATGAAATCGGATTTGATAGAGTTGGGAGAAATTACCCACCAGTGCCCTCGATTAGTGAAAATGACCGTTCATTTTATTTCCTTCCTCTTCCTCGCGTAGCTTACCCCGAGCGTGCGTCTCCTGTGCTGGGGCGCAACCGATGGTGGGCGGCGCTCGCCAGACGATTCGATCGATGGCACACTTCGCCCTGGTCACCGGAGCTTCATACCACCTCGTTCGGCGACACAAGAGTAGTTGCAATCTTGCGGTTTACGTGTGTGCATAATCAAACGCATTGGCTACTATCAAGAAGATCTAGTCGTCGATGATCGGAGCTGCTGTCAAGAAGATCCAGTCCGTCAAGTAGCAGGAGGTGCAGGAGCCTGCCACCGCCAAGGAGGAAGAAGAGTTTTTTTTTTATATATATTTTCTATCCTCTTGACGTGCGGGTCCTAGATGTCATAGGGACGATGGAAAATCTGAAATTTTACCAAACACTTTTCGAGATCTCAGATTCAAAGTGGAGCTGCTCCACGGCGGAGCTATGCAGATCTGCAACTCGGAGCTTTTTTTTCGAGCTAGAGCTCTGGCAAACACGCCCTTAGTCTACTACTTTGAAGTATGCTAAAAGAGACATATTCCCTGCAGCCAAGTGGATGACCATGCATTTTGGATTGCATGTAGTATACGTTACAAAGTTTGGTTACAAGCATATATTTATGTTATTAGGAATGTATATATATATATGCTGTCTAGTAAGGTCTGTTTTAAATAATTGTTTATCATTTAGAATTTGAATTATTTTGGTTTTTTGTAGATATGTAGTTTTCCTTAATTTTTTATCTAAATATACGTCATACATAAATCTATAATAAAAAATTTATATATCTAGGATAGCTAGAATGACTTGTAGTTTTTTTTTCGTGACCGGGCCATTCACCCACAACCCAGAACCACTTGCAATTTGAAGCTAGAACGACTTTTTTTTTGACATTCCAGGAAAACTCAGAATAACTTATTTGTAACGAAGGGAGTATTCCATTTCTGTTGCTCCTATCTGAGCTAGTCCGATCCAAATCGTTTCAAAAAAAAAAAAAAGAAAAATCAGTTAAAGTGGACCATATACGACAATTAATGTCCGATATAGGGAGTATCTCCCAGCAGTAGCAGTATATATATAGCTTAGTACTGCTATATATAGGAGTATATATACTCGCTAGCATATATGCGATTGTCTAGGCACGGTAGTCAACGAGAGAAATAAAGCGAGGTCAACTATGCATTCGGCATTCCTGCGTACATTCCATTCTGTTCCATTTATGTTGCTCTTGGAGCCACGCGCCCTCCGCTACGTCGTACGTTTGTCCATTCCATTTATGTTGCTCCTCTTGGAGCCACGATAAGAACTCGATCTCTGATCGGCCTAGCTAAGCCATGTTCATTCGTTTTATGCTGGAGGACCACGTACGAATTCCCATTCTTGCAAGCAGTGTGTACGTGTATGTATAGTATAGCTAGCTAGTAGCAGCGGGAGAATGCAATGTATCGTCGTTGCTAAAAAACTGACGCTACGAAAATATCTGCAGGCGCCACGCGCCGTCCGCGTCGTCGTCCTATCTATGACCTATGGGCTGGCCGGGGCCCGGATCAACCTTGCTATAGGTTGCCATCCGTCTGGCGCCGCGCTGCGCCACGTTCTCCCCACGGCACGGCGACGAGGTGTTCGCGCCGCTGCCCTACACAGTGCGATCTATCGCCCGCGTGGACAGCGAGCGCAGGACGGGGCGGCGTGCACGCCTCGGCATCGATCATCAGCAGCAGCAGGCAAATTCTATAGGTAGCTTCCCTGCAGGCGGCGCGCACGACCAGCCCACCCGCGCTTCACATGGACGCCGCCAACTTGGCAGGCGGATGGACGGCACGGCCAGACCGGGGCCGCGCCCGCGCAGCTGATCGCCGGGATAACGATCGAGACGGCGACGCCCGATGGCGAGATCCGGGCGAAAGGCGCGCGGCTTTTCGCCAAATCATTGCCGTCGCGCGCCCTCGCCCCGACCCTATCGATCCCCTGTCCGCTTTACTGGGCAGTCGGCAACAAGTTGCCCCGGCGGATGGAGATCGATCGATCGATCTAAGCTTCTTCGATCGTGTCTAGCCTTTTTGCCCTCCTGTTTCGACGAACCACGCATATAGTATAACTATGAGAGATAGCTATAGGCATATATGCATGATCGACACTTGACAAGGTGATGATTGAAGAAGCTTCGCCATAAATTGACGACGACGCCGGCCGGCGGGTAATAAAATGACGATCAGATAGTAGTACGTACTGTACTTTGCACATATATATTGCGAGGTGACGACCGTGCAAGACGATCCATTTGCGCTCGTCAGCATCATATCAGTCTCGCTCTACAACTAGAACCCAACCTAGCTAGCTAGCTACACCCGGCCCTTCGAGTAATATATAGGAGAATATGCACGGGATCCGTCCATATTCTGATATTCATAGTGATAAAAAGTGAAAAAATTATGTGGAAAAACACACATGATGGCGGCGGCAAACATTATTAAAGCAGCCAGCAGGTACCACCAGGGCGCACATGAACATGTACAAAAGACTGGCTATGAGCCCTGGCCCCGTACTAAAATTGGAAAGATTGGGTATGCATGATTCTCTATGAATCAATCGTCACCAACGCAAGACCAGGAAGAGACGAATATTAGACTGATTCCTACTCTTACCCATACGTAAGAACAAGGACAATATATTCGACATTTTTCCACATGTTGCCTTCACCATGCAACTAATTTAACGCTTGCTATCTACTATTACTGATAACTTTTGAACCCTTTTTATTCTTGCTCTGGGATAAAAACGTATATTAGTACTCCCTCCACGGCTCTATTTCAACTAATTAATAGGTCATTTTAGCTTTCCTAGATACACAGATTTTATCATGTATCTAGATATATCGTCTGGGCGTATAACTAAAGCTATGTAATCCAAAATGAAATATAACTGGGGACAGAGGCGGTACGGTACCAATTAAATAACATATATTGGTAGCGTCTGCACCTGAGAAAAACTTTAAATGAATGAATTCCTCGACGTCTGATGTGTCTTCTTTTTTAGCACTAATTGTTGACTCGATGCCTACAGTACGTTGCTGGTTAGCTGGTTTGCAGTGTGAGTTCTGATTTCCATTTGTCTCTGTACCCAAAACCATATGGTTTTATGTTCATTAATTAGAAAAGATGAGTTGGCATTGCACTTAAAGAAGAAAAGAGGACAAATAACTTATTAATAAGAAACCACGTCTAGATATGGGATCGGAGATAAAAAAATATAGGGAAAATTGCTAGACTGCCCTTGTTTTGAAATCTAATTGCTTGTTTGCCCTTGTTTTTTTAATTTTGCATGTTTGTCCCTATTTGTAGTCTTCCAATTGCATGCATGGTTGCCCCTATTTTCTCTGTTTTGAGCTTGAATTGCACGTTTTTAGGGGCAACCATTTGGAAGACTAAAAACATGGACAAACATGCAAGGGAAAACAAGCAATTAAACCTCAAAATAAAGACAGTCTTACAAATGGCCCAAAATATAATAGGTACATGAGTGTGAGAGAAGAAATGTGATTGGACAAAAATCGTTAGGTAAAAAATATCCATTGGAAGCACTACCTAGTTTCTAAGTGCAATGTCTACACAAATTGAATAGACATAGCAAACGACCCCAATTGTTTGTAGCATTGGGACTGTCCAAATTAGACATACATTTTTTTCTTATTACCAAATTTATGATGTACATTAATCTATTTGATTTGATATGGACTCTTTGTTTATTTTAGACCCTTAGATCATCTCAAAATCTAATGGTTACTTATTGTTTCATAAAAAATAAAAATAGTTTTTTATAATAACCGGAGAAAATTCAACGGCTCACATTGACCGACAACGGCCCATCTAACGGCTAGAAAGGCGGGAGGCAACGGGAGGCAATTGATATGTCTATGGTGGTGGGCCATATGCGCCCTTCCATTGCCTCCGCAAATGTGAGGATGGACAGGGAGGTAATTCCATTCTCATAGTTCTTTTTTATGAAGTGTAAAATGGTAACTCCATAAATGCAAACATAGTGTTGTGAGTATTATAGTTGGGGTGGGCAACACAATTAGTATAGTTAGATAATATCTTCTTGTTAATTAATTAAAAAACTTCTTCTAGGTTTTTCGTCATGCTGCCGTTCAACGCGACGAGCCGTGGACGCGCGATGCGGCCGCCATTGGGTGAGGGCGAGGGAGGCGGTTGTGGCGGTAATGCCGAGGGGGAGAGAGATCTCGAGGGAGATGGTTGTGTTTATTATAGACCGTTGTATCATTATGAAATCCAATTGTCAATTTTGTCAATTAATCTTTCATTGTTTTTAGATCCCCATGGTTTTGTTTATTTTTATGATTATTAGTTGAAATCCAATTGCCAATTAATCTTTCATTGTTTTTAATTAGATCGTCATGGTTTTGTTTATTTTTATGATTATTAGTCTCGTAATTTCGAGGTGCTATCAACTTTATTTGTTACTCATAAGTCCCTCGACAAGGAGTATATAGAGGATGTTTGGATCACACCACAACTCGCCCTGACTAAAGTTTGGCGGCCCACAGTGGAAAGGCTAGCGTTCGTGGGCGGTCGCCACAGCTTGCTTTCGCACGTGTGTGCCGTGACGAAGTGTGGCGGCCGATTTGCTCGCCACAAAAGTGTGGCGGAGGCGCTGCGGCGATGGCAGGCTAAAGTTGCCAAGCAAACATCCCCATAGGCCGTTAAGTCACAGCAAAATTCAAAGGTACATATATTTTGTTTTATTATTTTTGGATTAATAATAATCTCATCATAATCTTCCTTTCAATAACACAGTGGTATACATCTTTTTTAGAACCAAGTAGGAAGGTGGAGTGCTGCATTATATTGGGGATTGGAATAATATAGGAGTATAGGATATACATGCCTCACCGCTCGAGCCGGTATTGGCCACCGCGAGAATATAGCCCGCGCGGGCAGGGCCGGGTTCCTGTGGTCTCGCGCACGCACACGACGCCCGCTACCAAACTGGTGGCGTGCGTGGACGACGTACATTCAGCTGGAGATGAAAGCAAGGTTCGTGTTGGTTCTTCATTCATGCGACGGATGATATTGCGATCGATCCAATCCGATCCACAGGTGACGGGCGGGCGGGCGCGGCAGAGATGGATAGATAGATGCATATGGATCGGAGTTGATCGATCGAGTTCACGCGGAGGGCGATGGATCCATGGTCGATCTCGCCACCCACCCGTGGTGCAGTGGGATAATAATTCAGTTCATCCACAACGTACGGACGGCTCTAGTCTCGATCGTCCGGAGTACGTGCAGGCATATAGGATCGGTCAACCAGCTAGCTGTCGAGTTGGAGTTGGGTTTGCCCTTGCCGGCCGGCACGGTGAAAATGGCTTTTTCTCGCGCTAGTCCGCTGTCAGGGCCGTGAAACCCACGTGACGGAGATTCCGCCGCTCTCCGCAGCGAGCGACCTCGATCCACATCTATACACTGTACCGCGCGCGCCGTCGACCCAAACATGCATGGACGACAACGGCCGACCAGAGCAACCACCAAAGCTGTATGTCAAGTTCTAACGGCATTTCACTAGCAGCTTGAGAACGATCGAAGAATCACCATATATATCAGATAAAATAAAAAAAATAAAAAATAGCGATGCGGATATGATCGTCGATCGTGGCTGCAGACTAGACTAACTGGAGTACGTATATATCATCGCCGACCAGGCAACTCGAGCTAGCCAGTGTCAGTGTCAGTAAAGGCGGCCGGCCGCGGTAACAAATTGCCCGGACCGTATATGTATATATACGTATACATACCACATACGGCGAGTATGTAGTTGCATGCAATGCGATACCGTATTATATGCCGCGCACCGTGTATAAATAGCTAGCTCCTGTGCACCAGAATCCCAGGAACACATCTCATATCCACCTATACATACCTAACTGTGCTCGCTAGCACACACAAACTAGCTAGCTAGTATATACTGTAGCTGAACTTCTAAGCTAGCTAGCTCTCGCGAGCTGAGCTCGTGGTCATCAGGGAGCAATGGAGGATGACAAGAAAGCAGCAGAGGGCAAGTACCGTGGCGTTCGGCGGCGGCAGTGGGGCAAGTTCTACGCGGAGATCCGGGACCCGGAGCGCGGCGGCGCCCGCGTCTGGATCGGCTCCTTCGACACCGCCGAGGAGGCGGCCAGGGCCTACGACCGCCGCGCATTCGAAATAAAGGGAGCCATGGCCGTGCTCAACTTCCCTGGAGAATATTTAGCTGCTGCAGGTCGGACGAGCAGCGGGTCCTCCTCCTCCTCGTCGTCCAGGTCGGCTCCGGCGGCGGCCACGGGTGGTGCGAGGACGACGACCCGCCAGACGGTTCCTGACTCGGAGAAGCTGGAGCTGGAGTACCTCGACGACAGTGTCTTGGAGGCGATGCTCGCCGAGGACAAGTACAACAACAAAAATTAATTACTGATGATCCATGACACACCAGCTATATAGCTACTGCAACATACAAAGCTACGTAGTACCCCGCTACACTACACCGCTCTTCTATCATCGCTAGCTAGCTGCTTCCAGTAAAGGATCGGAGACAACATATACTACTGCCGACCAAGAATAATACTCCCTCTGTCCCATGGAGTTCGTTGTTTTTGACTTTTGAACTTCATGTTTGACCGTCTGTCTTATTCAAAATATTTATGCAAATTATAAAATAAATTAATCAATATTTAAGTATTTTTATTGATAAAATAAGTCATAACAAATAAATTATATTTATGTAAAAAATTTGAATAAGACGAAGCGTGGAATAAGATGACACTAATTGAGGGGTGACAAACTCGGTGGGGACGGAGGGAGTACCCAACTCCTGTTCTTTTCGGTGCCTGGACCCCTGCTGCATGGACATGACTTGCATGGACACACACATACGATGTACACACTGAAACCTTACACGTCATTGTTCCAGGACCAAGCTCGATCATGCAGCGTGTGCTCATCACACTATCGTCGCCACGAAGACGGAAGTATATAAGACCATGCATATGCATGCATTTGGTTCAGCGCCAGCGCGCACTTACATATGCATGTATATATAGTATGTATACAACTCGATCTGCTGCATTTACATAAATCTATATAATATTATGCATGTTTATTATTATCTTCTAGTCGATTTCTATTTATGCATATATATATATATATATATGATCATATACTACATCAAACTATTGTTTTTCAAAAACAATTATGGCCGTCCCTCTAGTTTTTTTTCAATTACGGCCAAGTCGTGTTCTCGAAAAGTTCTGGCTACTTGGAAAATATGTATGTGTACCTGAATGCGTGTGGAAGTCTCAAGAATTGATTTTGTGTGACATCTGGTTGTTGTGCATGAAAAGAGCTAGTGCTAACTGATGTATGGACAACCCTACTCCTAAAACAATGATCACTACTACGTAAATGATTTTCCGTGGCGGACTTTTTTTCATTTTCCGTGGCGGACATTAAAACCGCCACGCAGCTAGGGGTCACGGTTAATCGAGCGATTAACGCGTGGCGGCAAATGTCCGCCACACAAAATCGATTAACCGTGGCGGACTTTTAACAATGCCCGCCACGGTTAATAAATAAAAAAAAAAAAAAAAGGAAAATCCGGTTTGAAACCCTAACGGGCCCCGGTCGGGCCGTCGGGCCTGATCCGAGCCCGTTAGGGTTCGAGTCTCGCCGCCGCCGCCGGGACGCCGCCCGTCGAGCTCGGACGCCCTCCTCCGCCGGATCTCCGCGCCGCCGCCGAGCCTGGACGCCCTCCTCCGCGGATCCGGCCTCCTCCGTGCAGCGCCGCTCAGGGGTCGCCGCCGCTCCTCCCCACCCCGGGGCGCGTCGGGAAGAATGGGGAGGGGAGGGAGCACGGCGTCGGGAGGGAGCACGGCAGTCGGGGTGAAGCTGGGGTGAAGTCGGGATCCACGCGCCGCCGCCGTCCCCGCCGACCTTCCCTCTCCATGGCGCCCGCCGATCCACGCGCCCGCCGGATCTCGCCGCCCGCCCGGCTGCTCGGGCCGGGGAGGAGCGCAGCCGCCGCCCGCCGGGATCCGCCCGCGGGCCGCGCTGGCCGCGGCCCCGCCCCGCCCCGCCCTCGTGGGCCGCCATGCCGGGGGGTGGGGAGGGCGGGCCGCCGCCGGCCGGGAGATGCGCCCGCGTGTGAGGAGAGAAGGTGTCGAACGCAGTGAAGGAAAGAAGTGAAGGAGGAATGAAAGAAGTGACTCAAAACCTAGAACAGTGAAGTGCTTGTATATATACTTGTGGCCAGGAAAATGGGCTCTTGGGCTGATATGTTGGGCCTTATTTTCCATGGCGGGCTAATTAGAAAAACCGCCACGGTTAATCCATTTACCGTGGTGGTTTTTTTTAAATGCCCCGCCACGGTTAATAGGGATTAACCATGGCGGTTATTTTACAATGTCCACCACGGTTAATCGATTAACCGTGGCGGTTTTTCCCCGGGCGGAGGGTGTTAGGGCCACCTATTTTCCGTGGCGGTTTCTTAAATGCCCGCCACGGAAAATAAAATTGGAACACCATGTAAAATCAATTTTGTAGTAGTGGATAAGGAGGAGAAAGCGACATTGAGAATATTCCTATTCTATGATCTAAGGTTTTTGTCCTTCACGAAATAAATATTTTTCTATATATAGTTATTATTTGTCTATGTGTTGTACCCCGAGTGTCCTTTGATGAGAAAGCCTAGAAACACACTGCCACACTCCATCATATACTTATTAGGGTCTCGGCAACAAAGTGTTGCTAGTGGAGGCAATGTTCACTGAACACTAACGCCTAAATATTCTTCACCTGGCATTTAATCAAGCAAAAAACGACCATTTAAATCGTATAGTATGAGCAAACAACGAGGATGCTCCATTTTTAAAAGAAGAAGAAGCACACGGAGCATGCGCATGAACTTTCAGCCCTCCTTTGGATTGTAGGAAGTTTTTGTTTTGTTTTGTGTTTTTCCTGCAAAAATTAATTGATTCCTATAAAATTCCTACGAAATGCTCCAAAGCGGGCCACAACTGGCAGGGAACATGATGATCAAACGTGGCCACCATAGGTACTTGTTTGGAAAATACTTGTTCTCTTTCCCGTACAGCGTACGTGTGTTCTTTTCTCATCGTTGATGATATATGCCAAGGAATATAGAACATCAGACTCACACACGGCATATACATATCGGGTGAAATAAAATAGAATCGAGGCTGGCTGAAGCACGCCAAAGCGTGAGCCGGTGGCGTGTTGCCACGACGCTGAGGAAGCGGAATGACCTGCTGTTCATTTCGAGCAAATCGCGTCGCGCGCGTTGGGCGAGACCCTCGGGCACTTGACACGCGCCAGCCCGGCGACCTCGCGCCGGCTCGCCATGCAGGCTGAGGGGCGCCTCCGCGGGACCCTCGGGGCCTTTGCCCGAGGGCGGCTTGCGTCCACCATCGGATCGAGCGCAGCGTGTCTTAGTCAAGCAACATCAAGCGGCCCAGCTCGGCGGCGCACATGCAGCGTGTAGCCTCGGGAGTAGCCACCTAGGCGTCCCACTGTGTAAACATTATCACCTCTCCTTCTCCTATAAAAGGGAGCCATGCCTCATTGAGACGATTCGATTTGTGGAGCTCAACTCGAGTTCACCGCGGAGGAAGCGCACACCACCACCACCATAACCACGATCGTGGGAGGGCTTGAGACCAGCGATCTCTCCCATGGCCCGACCGCACTTAGCAGCCTGCTGCGAAGGCTCACCTCTGGCCTTGAGTAACACGGCGAGACACACAGTTGTGCCGTAGGGCCCAGTTG